>JAVTVY010041410.1:0-19750 GCA_036873755.1 Hanleya hanleyi | reverse complement strand
GTTAAGCGGAATTAGACACAAGTTACGAAACGTAGCGCCATAGATCTTGCACGCTACGTTCGTATCTTGCTATCAGCATGCGATATGTATCGCCAAATTTGAGAAACTTTGAGTGGAGGCGCTTGGTGGAATAGCCCTGTTTTATAAGTTTCAGCAACAATGTTTTGTGACGTTGATTAAAATCATCACATTAACACAGGATCTAGCAAATGCTACTAAGCGAGATATGTATACGCCATATGCAGGTCCCACTGGAATATTACTATCCAGAAAGGGATAGTTTACGATGTCGAAATTGTAATCATCTCTTTTGTCATAAAGTCGACGAGAGAATGCCCGCTTCATTTTTATAGAGATAGAGATCTAAATAAGATGTGCCTGTAGGGCTATCTGTAGTTTCCTTCAAATCCAGTGAAGGTGGATATATATCCTTCACTGCGTCATTTATATCGCGATTATCCACAGCGAGAAGATCGTCTATATAGCGTTTGGTGAATGAGAAGGAACGGGCTTTGAGTGGATCGGTTTTTGAAAGCGCCAGCATATAGTCATATTCATAAGAGAACAGATACAGGTCAGCCAACAGGGGTGCACAATTAGTCCCATTGGAATACCTATATGCTGCTGATATATTGTGTTGCCAAATTTCACATAGATATTTTTAATGAGAAATTCAAGCAACTCTATAAACAAAGAAACATCCCATGAATGATATCTCTTGTATGTAGTCGAGCCAAAGAATGCTTTATGGCTTCCGACATTAATATATCTACGATCAGTTTTCTTGAACACAGATACTATTAATGAACTTATACGGTCAATAAGGTCCTGATGGGGGATTGTAGTATAGAGAGTCGAGAAATCCCATGTGGATACATGTCTGTACGGTATGTGACCTTTAGCATCAAGTTCTTCCGTAAGACATTTTGAGTTTTCAATATCCACAAACATTCAACGCCAGAGTTCTTGAAAATAGTGGCGCAATACCTTTCCCAAAATGCTTTTACCTCCTGAAGGCCCCTCGTCAATAGGGTTGAAAGAAGCTTGGTGGTGCAGCTTCTAGAATCAGCTATGAATCTAGCTTTGTATGGTGATTTATGCATTTTGGGAGTCCAGTATATTTTTGGTATGTCGCTATGATTGGTTGGAAGACAAATATCTCTTTCCTTGAGAAACTTTTTGTGATTGTTAAATAAATCTTCCAGAGTAAATGCAGTTTGGGAGTAAGTAGATGTATTTGATGAAGATATATCTACACTCAATTCTTTAACCAGCACCTGGTAATAGTAATATTTACATATGAATATTATATTATTCGGAGCTTTGTCTGCTGGGACTATGACGAATTTACTCTGGAGATTTGCTAGAACTTCTTGCGAATTGGGGCTTCTCAGTACTTGCTTTGCTTGGGGAAGGGTACTTCTGTCAATATGGCGGATTGTTTCAACGACCTTGCTCTTGGTGAGGTCCAGCCAATCAGCGAGTACTGTAGGTTCAACTTTTTCTCGCTAAGACCAATCAATAACGTACTGTTCTAATGCGGTCAGGACTATCTTCTGGTCCGCCTTCAGATTTATTCTTCTTGGCTCTCTATATTTAGGTCCTTTCATCAGGAGTAATTTCAGATCCTTATCACTCACCACATCAAGGTCACCAGTCACAATATGTTTGCATGGTGTATAGATAAAGTTCGACAATTCACAATCACAACTATAGCCTCCTGACGTGTATAAGTTCCAGTCAAACTCCTTGACAGCATTGGAGTAATTGAATATTTTGGTGGCTATAGATTTAGTATACTTATATGAAATACAAGGAGGTTCTGTGAACTTGAAATAGTGAACCTCATCCATTGCAGCCACAAGAATGAGGGTGGACAGCTTCTCTCTGTGAAAACTGAACTGCCACCAGTTCCACTGGCACTCTTTGAGATTATCAGGTGCAACTGCAAGAAAGATTGCAGCTGAAGAAGATGCATCTTTAGGAGCATGGCCTATGTTGTTGAAAATGTAAAATGAAACATGGTAAATGGCATGGTAGAACGTCATGGTAGAACATCAAGTTTGCCTATAATCTAGATTATTATTTGTTTGATAATCAGATGATAGGATCTGCATAATTATTCTTCTTTCGTCAAAACATATCTGACACACAATTGAGATAGATCATTAATGGTTTGCAGACCTGTATTTTTCAACAAGGCACAGGTTGTGATAATAGAGACATATCTCCAAGAGTAGGTTTGTGGAAATATTGTCCGTGACAGTTATCGGCTGAAGGAAAATATATCACAGCTTGTCATTTCATTTACTTTGGGAGAGAATTCCTCTTTCAGATGATTATGCTAATGGCAAAAATGTTAACTGACTGAATATTATCATGTATAATTCATATAGCCTGATGCTGAACTATCAGTTTGCTATCTACGCTTATGAGAAAATCCACCGGGAAGACACACGTTTTCACCACCATGGCATACTGTACCCTTGGTCATGTATTAATTGGATTTCTGGATGATAAACTGTCCTTATTCAGGGGAACAAAACAATATTCTACCTTGCTTATATGAGGTATAATGGCCTATTATGTATTATAAAATGACGTATCTTTGTTTTTAAAAAAGTCGTATGTCCACCAAATAGATTTTGGTAGACTTTTAGTATGTTGTTCTGGGAACCTATTAGAAATGCGCACCAGTGAAAAAAATTCTGTTGCAATTTGTTTTGGGTCCAGCTAATAAAAACAGTTAGATTGCCTGGACTGTCATGAAAATGGTAAAAAGTTCAGATTTAGAATGACCCCATACATCCGCCATTTTGAATTTCTCCAAAAATATTTTCATGCAAGGGTATTATTTTAGGCTGAGTATAACCTTGATATGATATCAAATGGAATGAGTGTAAGTAATGACCCATTTCTTTCACGCTTAGTACCAAGTACAAGGTTTTCTTATAGGAGCAAGAGACAGGTAAACATTGAAATTTCCCGAAATATACCTCAAATTTCAACTTAGAATTTAATATATTTCCCATGCATATCTGATTGTAGACTTTTAGTATGTTATTCTAGAGACCTTTCGGAAATGCACTGCAGCAAAATCAATTCTGTTGCAATTTGTGGTGGGTCAAACCTCAATTTGACTGGACTATGTCTCTGTGACAGTGTGTTCATCTATATGGGAGAATGTATACATCTACCAATGATCCACTAACTTCCTTATAAATCGTACACACATGGATGAGCCATGGCTGTGAACCAAGCACTGAATGTGCTGTAGATGCAAATGAGAATATTCAAATCAGTACAGAGGTTATACGTTGAACCAATGACCAGCCAATATTTTGGTTTGAACCGGACATTGCATTTCCTGCAAGAACTGTCCATTGCAATACTCAGATTGCAACTCCAGCCAGAACATACCATGCACGCTGAGATTGCATTTTCTGCCAGAACTTATTCAGGTTACATTTCAGGCCACATCATGATAATAACAGATCCAGGGGTTGTGGAGAGCGTAATCGTGTATTTGCACCTAATCTTGTCAGGGTAACTTACTCAGATTGCATTTCCAGCCATACCATCCTGGTAAACAGCCCCATCCACAGACCGTATCCCCCTCCTTACATTCGCTCGTGTCGCGACAGTGACATGCCACGTTGCTGATATCTATAATGTGGAAACCAGAAATAAGTGTCAGTTTGATAATAACTAGCTTCAGTTCCATTGTTTTCTAACGCGTGCTTTACTTCTAGATAAAAATGTGCCATTCTGTAATTATAAGATATTGCTATATTGTAAGGGTTGCTCGGGAACACAAACGCCAGGTTATACATGACAGACTTTAGCCAGATCAAGTGAAGGTCCGTTATTCTTACTTAATTACTTACAGCCACAGACCCTCAAAACTAGAGTTTTGGGGGTGTGGCTGGTGGTATTACGGTGAAGTGTCGAAATATGTGATCTCTATATATAACCCCATGCTTTATATAAAAATATACCAAGGTCTGAAACACACTTTGGGTGAAACGAGAAATAAACGGTTTACCTCCAAACAAAATACATCAGCATTTTCTCACTCTATATATTCCCGTCGTCAAATTAGTAAATTTGTGCAATTTTATACCTTTGCCGGGCGATTAAAAATCCAACCTGACTGCCCATTCAACCCGACGCAGCGAGATGATTGCCCGCTTCTTTCTCCATTTTGATTGGCCAGCTGATCAGTGTGTGACCTCTCTTGCCGGAGACGTGCCGCGACTGACCAATCAGAAATGAGAATCAAGCGGGCGATCATCTCGCTGTGCCAGGTTGAATGGACAGTCAGGTTGGATTTTGAATCGCCCGGCAAACGTATAAAATTGCACAGATTTACTAATTTGACGACGGGAATATATAGAGTGACAATTGTAGAATATGCTGAAGCAACTGTGAGAAATGACGAAAAATTGGTCCATGCAACGGAGGCATGTCTATATCTTCTTGATTACAAGGGTAGATGGAGCATTCTATTACACACCTATTACACACTGATAACCGTGCAATTATTAGACGATTAGACGATTTAGCATTGTTAAAGATGTAATCAGCCTCAAAATGGATGGATTTTGTAAACTCTCTCCTGTGCGTTTTTTCAGCAGGGAAGATCACCAAAGCATCATATGTATTATATTTGATGATAGTGGGATCGTCATATACAACGAATGCAAGAATATCTTGTAAGAGAAATTTGTAACTCTGCCCGCTTCGGCGGTTTTTCTGTCTCGCCATTGAGTGTGTGTTGTACGCGGAGAGGAAAATGACGTCACTGCGTGACGTATGAGTGACATAGCGACGCTCACGAATTTGAATGCTGCACAGCTGCAGCCATGGGATAACGTCATGGCTCGTGCCTACGGTTCGGTGATGTCGCATAGCATACGTTAGTAGAATGCACCATACGTGTATACGCTTGTTGACACGGCCGTGGAAAAATAAACGGCATGCCATGCTGTTTATTTTTAAAGATCAACTCCTTCTATTTTCTCGTGAATGGTAGAAACAAGTTTAGTGTTTTTGTGGTCAAATGTGTTTCATTTTGTACCTGTTGTAACATATGTCACTTTCGCTGAGTTTGAGAGACATCGATTTCAGCCCACATTTGAGGCTGATTACATCTTTAAGAACGTATGAAATCTACACCCGTGATCTTGACAAGCACAGGTGTTCACTCGGGAGAATCTATTTCACAGGGCGGGTGATAAATGGCAGAACAAATTCTCGTCCGCCTATACAATCCAATAAACAAATAGAATGGATACCCTGCAAGTAAGAACTTTAGTTTATTTTAAAGGCAGAAAATGTATAATCGCAGATATTTACAAACCAATTGGGACATACGAGTGTTACACAATAAGAAACAGATCAACAGAAGAAACAAGACGTGCTTTCAGATACGAATTATCTAGAGAAGCGGAGATCGAAGACTTCATGAGAGACTCAGATGATGAATCTCTTCTTGCTGTTTTAAATGCAGACACAACACGAGATCAGCTGAACAAAGGTAGATTTTTCTCCTATGAGAAATTAAGAGATCTGGCTAACAAACGAAATGAACCAGGGACCGACAGGCAAAGAAAATGGGGAATACGGATATTTAAAGGTATAAAATTCGTTTTATATTATTAATAAAGACGTAAAATTCTGTCTCAAGTTTAACTGTTGGGTCCATCCTGAAATTGATTAAGAATGACACACAAATAGGCTTGTATGCATGTATTTTTCACACAGTCTCAGATGGCAGAAAGACTGCGCCCCCTTCTGAGAGACCACATAAACTCGTCCATTGATATTGACACGCTGCCAACTGAGGCGGAAGGCACATTTCAACAAAGGGAAGAAAGGTTGTGAACGTTTACCACATTTTTCCAATCTTTCATGGTAATCTTTGTTGATAATCAATTTGAGTAGTGCAATAGAATAGAAATAATGCTTTCATAGGCATGCTAAATCGTTATTTTACGCACGGTTAGTGCGGGAAAGTTTATAAATTGTAGAGCGCGGGCTTCGCCCTTACCCTAAAATATAAACTTTCCCACATTAACCGTGCGTAAAATAACGATTTAGCACGCCTATGAAAACATTATTTCTTAAATATGTGTTTGCATGGACTAGGCGCCCTAGATATATAACTGATTTACAAATTGTCCAGATAACCCAAATCTACTCATATTCGATGAATGAATGAGAAAATCATTCAGTTTTGAACTATTCAATCACTCTACACGTATGCTTGATCAAATGTCGAAAAGTAGGGCAAATGTATTCTGCTGTGATAATTTATTGACGCCTGTCGCTTATATATATAAGGAATGATGTTGACGATGCCATGGAGACATGGATTGACATTTTTCTGAGTATTATTAATTGACACGCACCAATCCAAAGGAGCGACCGGGTTCCGGACTGGTTAACGGACAATATCAAAACAGCTATGGGTGCCTGTGATTCTGCAAAATCACTTAATCTTGAAATTCAATATAAGAAACTGGGAAACAAGGTGAAACAATTGATAACCATAGCAAAAAGAAAAAAGAAGAAAAATAAGGATTATTATTAGACTGTACTGAACGATCACCTCGTAACTAAAATGTAGAATATCATCATCTTTGAGATGATCACTGCCAACCCGGAATTGATGTCATTGAATTCGGAAATAGCCGACATCTCTAAAAAAATTGGGGTTGCCTTAATGCCACACTTACGGTTGTTTCACTGATATGGTGACAGTCAGTTTGGTTGGTGGAGGAAGCCGGAGTAGCCGGAGAGAACCACTGCCCGTCGGCAAGTAACTGACAAACATAGACCATGCAGCTGGGCTGGAACCCGTGCCGGTTCAGCGGTGTGAGGCTATAGCGGTCACCAGCGATGCGCCTTAGACCACTCGGCCACCGAGGGCCCCCTCTCTCAAAAGGTAAGGGTTAGAGGTGCCATATAGGACTTTCATTAATGGGTACCTGAAAACAAATGCGTTATTTGCAGAGGGAATGTATATAGAAAAGTGTAAAATTGAGGAACAAATTCATTATGAGTCAGTTTGTGTCTTCGCAAGGAGCCTCAACGTGTCAGACATATGTACGATCTTTAAGAAAACGTCCGGATAACCTGTTCATACATGAATATATATACGTAAACAATCTACCACAACATTCTCCACCCAGGCGAGAGTACCAGGACATCCGTCCTCGCATATCATACCAGACCAAACTCCAGTATTGTCCTACCTTCCAACAAGTCAAGGGCCTAAGGAGAAAGAGCATGCAGTATAGAAGAGTACAGCAGAGAGATGTATTATATTCAAAATCCATCCCACAGTGCGATTCAAACGAAGTTAAAGTGAGTCCCAACAGAGGCAGGGTCCGTGGATCCATCAAAGCAGAGATGGAATAAAACGACGTAGAAGACATTTCTCTTCAGAGGAAGAGATTGACTACGAAAAAAGGAAGAAAAAGATTGTGTGTTCTTTGTCGTCCTCGTATTTTTCTGTATCAGGGGAGTTCTAGGACATGGCCGTCGTTCAACTGTACGCAGACATATTAGTGAGCGACATCAGCAACAGAATTTGTGTGAGATGGGCGATTTTATGCCAAACAGGGAGAGCTTTTTACAAGCGTGTAAAATCGATATAATCTGCTCTAGAAGCCATGTGTATGTACCGTACATTACTGCCCAAGCACCCTGTGTTGACCAGTGTCCAGTATACATGTATTGCCTGCACAGGTATGCTATTATTAGCGACCTGCACCACTACAAAAGGCCCACACCTGAGCGGTCATCTAGAAACAAGCGCTGGATATTGCCTGCACAGGTATGCTATTATTAGCGACCTGCACCACTACAAAAGGCCCACACCTGAGCGGTCATCTAGAAACAAGCGCTGGATGAGCGCAAAGACCTCCGTCGAGGCAACAGGGTCCGTAGCGTAATACATCACTGAATAACATACGGCCGGATGCCAAGCTCAGTTTTGCATTTGTTGGACGTTAGCTTCATCAATGGTAATTAATCTGGGATTGAGGGTTCCTCACTAGCATGTCCAGACAGGGATGTGAAAGTCACATTCCCAGCAAACAATTTTTGTTTGATTTGACGTGCTTGAAATATTGGGGTATGGAATAGAGTATATTGATGGAAAACCTGGAAAAGTGCTTGAGACATTAGGCCCCATCCCACCCACACCTCCCCATGAGAGGATCCCCTCGCCCAAATCAACACGTTAGCGACAGAAATGAGACCCTGTGTGCCTAGTTGTACCAACTTGCTTGTGATTTTGTGCTATAGGCCCAACACAGCAACACTTCATATTTTGTATGTGTACAGTATAGCATCATCATTGATGAGAGAATGCTCTTCAAAACACACCTGATTTTACCGACACTTCGTTCTGATCTGTCTCAACATCATATGATGAGGATTCAATGCGCTCGGTATAATTTTGTATACTGGTGTTACAGGTCACCTTCGCCTTCACCTTACTGTATCAATGACCATGGACTTGTACATGTATCACATTCACATTGAATGGTGATGGCTGATGAGAATATTGCCCCTATGGAACAAATGACTGGATTCCACGCAGCAAATATTTATTGTGTAACAGTGAGAAGAAAATTAATTGTATAAACATTCCAAGCCTCATTGAACACAAGCCGCACCATACTTGATATGAATATAACGCGCGTACATTAGCTCGCTTGGACGTCGCTTAGTTAAATATGGACAGACTCGCAAAAATCTCAAAATTTTCAAAAGCCACAAAAATGCCCTCAGCTTGTACAGAGTAAGTAAAAATACTTATGTACAACTTGATGTTTAGAAATGACTGTGTTGAGCGGTTCTATTCCCAACTTCTCTTTTATTCTATGTCATAGAGGACAGGGTTTGGTAGATAATTAAAAACTCTATTAACTCGGCTTCACATTTTAGAGAATGACTTTAATTGAGCCAAAGATGAAAGAGAAATACACTTATAAAAAAATCTATTTAAAAAAATATCTGTATATATGTTTATATTAATTTCCATAATTTATTGAAAAAAACTATACGTAGACTTCGACCACCCAATATCACACAGGCCAGGCAACTGTGAGAACAAGTGAAAGATACCCATCGAGTTGAGCGGATTTGCCGATAAACAACAACAAAAAATTGCAGTTATTTTTCTAGACTACAACAACAACAGTTTTTGGCTGTATCACAGTCCGAGCTTCCGATTACCCTTTAACCTTACCCAGACGACGGATAATTTTTGACAGATTGTCCGGCTAGGTTGTTGATCGGATTCACAGATCATGAATTCCACCGTGACGGAATCACCGTTGGGAAGATTTTTTCTTTATTCAAAGTCATGTACTCGGAAGTTCCGTGGTCATACCCATGTAGTATCAAGTTTAGTTTGCTATTCTATATGCCATATCTGTTTACGGATCCATGAAAAATCTACAGATGATCCAGCATTTTCAGTAAATCATGCTTCGAAATGTTCGTGACGGAATCACCTGAAACGGACATGACTCTTGACTAGTGTTGCTTGTCTATTTTTTTGCTGCTCTGTTTCAATCTGACTATTCTTATATGACATCTCTTACTAACATACAGTACCCAAGGATGATAAGATTTTTTTCATCGTGAGAAAAACGCGACTGGATCATCCCAGGGGTTAAATCTAGTCCGTGACGGAATCGACAAAAAATCGTGATGGAATCACGAGTGCGCTTTTTAAATCTTATCGGTAAAAGTGCTTTATTAATTACACATTTTCTTCAAAAAAATATTCCTAGAGTGAATTTATCTCTTCTACTTAGAAAATTAAAACTCTGACCTCTTATTTTTACTAAGGTATACAGCTCCCGCCACATGCATATCTTTTCTGCAGATGTTTCAAAATAGTATAGTTTTCAGTAAAGTGCAATTTTTCTTCTTTGACAATTTAGAATTTCCCGAGTTCTTCATGTTAAAAAATTGCGGGAAAAATATTTCGCTATTAAAACAAATCTTCTCTATTATTGGCTTGTTCCCGGGGATCATAGGAAGCGAATAGAACAAACAGCATGCTAATATAGGGTCTACGACAGAATGTGGAGTGAATTTTATGCGAAAAAGGGCTGTTTAGCAATGTCCGCTTTTCCGTGGAATTCATGAGCGCACGATTGAAGTATCATGGGAAGATATATATTTCCAGTCGCTATCCCCCCCCCCCCCCCATCTTCAAACAAAAGGAAAAGAAAAAGCCGAGAGAGCGCCTCGTGAGGCAGAGTTATTTTTCCAGACTACAACAACAACAGTTTTTGCCTGTATCACAGTTCGAGCTTCCGATGACCCTTCAACCTTACCCAGACGACGGATAATTTTTGACAGATTATCCGGCTAGGTTGTTGATCGGATTCACAGATAACGATTGAAGCATGGGAAGATATATTTTTTCAGTCGCTATCTCCCCAACCCTCACCCCCCCCCCAACTAAAAAAAAAAGAAAAGAAAAAGCCGAGAGAGTTCTTCGGAGTTTTACGTTTTTGACCTCTGACTTTGAATTTGACTTCTCACTTCCGACTCGCATCCTGGTGAATGACACTCGTCCTTTAGCTTTTTGCCGATTCAGAGATTCTCGAGGAAGTTTCCAATTATACTATCTGAAATGCGAGTTTTTCTTTCGTGAAAATTTACTTTTTATGAAAGCGCAGGTTTGTCTTCGTCGCATACCGGCCATCTGTACCAGCGCGAAGCTATAAGTACACGCGCGAATTTAGTACCCTCGAATAAAGAGACCCGGTGGAAGCGCTGCAAAGGATACACACCTTTTGTGACGTAAGCATTCATTTGTGTCCAGAAACTTTTCAAAATTTCGTCGGGAACCATGGCAATCCCTATTGGAAATCACACGAGTCGTGGGTTCCCCATATGACAATTATTTGGCGGGAGATTTCACGTTGCGCTCCTAGACCTCCGTCTGATCGACGGAGGTAAAAAGGTGGGCAGTACAGGACGTGTAAAACGCGGACGGCCTATATGCTATTACCCAAATAGTCATGCAACATTTAATTTAATAATTTCTGGTGATATTGAACTAAATCCAGGACCGTGTAACGTCAATAATCCTAAACAAAAGCAAGACATCTGTGGGGAATGCACGAAAACTGTTAGATCCAACCAACATGCTATATGCTGCGATTCATGCAACTCGTGGTACCACCGTAAATGTATAGATATGACAGTTGTATTCTACCACGAAATTGGTGCATCTGATCGGGACTGGTATTGTCAAGCCTGTTCTCTACCTCAATTCACTGACAGCTTCTTCAATCAAACAAGGAGTACTGATGATGATGATTCTGTTATGGAACATGACTATATGCACGATATAAGGAAATCTAACATGAAGAACTTCATATCAGCTTATCTCAATATCAACAGCATACGGAATAAATTCCTGCCAGTGTGTAACATCCTAACTAAAGGATATGTCGATTTTCTTTGCATAGCAGAATCAAAGATTGATTCATCTTTTACTAGCAGACAGTTCAGAGTAGAAAATTTTAAACTGTACAGAAATGACCGAACGTGTCATGGTGGTGGTCTCTTACTGTACATGCGCTCCGACATAGCTTCTCGTAGAAAAAGAGAATTTGAAATGAATGTCGTGGAATCTCTCGCGATTGAAGTTCTTCTATCCAAAAACAAATGGCTGTTCTTGTGCGCATATAAACCACCCAAAGTCACGAATAACGTCTTTGTGGACGAGATGACTACAAGTTTGAACAAAATTACGGCGAGTTATAGCAGGGTTATCATCCTTGGAGATCTGAATGTTGACATATTACAAGGAAGACCTTCGTCGAACGAGTTCCTGTTTCATCTATGTGATTCGTATGATCTCCAGAATACCATTAAAGACCCGACCTGTTTCAAAAATGAAAATGGGACTCTGATTGATCTGATATTAACCCCCAATGTCCGCTGTATGAAATCATCTGGAACTGTGGATACGGGGTTAAGTGATTTTCATCGGTTAGTTTATTGTGTTTTCAAATCACATGCACCGAAACGGACTGCTAGGAGAGTGACCTATAGAACTTACAAAGATTATGACCCTATAAGCTTCCAAGAAGACTTGATGCATGCCCCGTTTGAAGTCGGTGATATTTTTGATGACCCGGAAGATAACTATTGGTTCTTAGACACACTACTGCAGACTATTGTTGAAAGGCATGCCCCCTCGAAAACCAAACTGGTCCGTCCTAATGTTCCGCCTTTTATGAACAAAGAACTTTACAAAGCGATAATGAAAAAATCGCAACTCAAGAAAAAGTATCACCGATTCCCCACCGATCTCAATTGGAAACTCTTTAGAAAGCAACGAAATTTAGTTACGAAATTACGACGGAAATCGGCAAGGAGACATATCATCCAACAATGCGATGAATCTGGAAAAAACTTCTATCCCATTATTAGACCCTACTTTTCGGAAAAGGGGACTTTTATAGAAGATATTCAACTAGAGGAAAATTTCACACTAATTACTGATAAGCAGAAAGTAGCTGAAACTTTGAATGACTATTTCACCAATGTCGCGGGCGATATCGGTAATGCACCCATCGAGGATACTGTGGCACTTACTCCTAGTGAGTTTGTTACTTATTCCATTCGGAAGTTTAAGGAGCACAGCAGTATCAAAATGATAACTGAGAAGCAAACCGAGCACGTCAAGTTTAACTTCTAACCGATAACTCCTGAGGCCGTTACGAAAATCCTATCATCTCTTGACAAGAACAAGGCATCAGGCTTCGATCGTATTTCGCCCAGACTCGTCAAGAATGCTTCGGTAGCAATTTCAGGGCCTATCTCAAAGATAATCAATAAATGTCTTGACCGAGGTGTATTTCCCAGTCAGCTCAAACTTGCCGAGGTCAATCCTATATACAAGAAGGGGGACTGTCTTCAGAAGACAAATTATCGACCTGTCAGTGTATTGACCTGTATGTCGAAAGTATTCGAAAAAAGTATAAACAACCAGATTACTGCTTTCACAGACAATGTATTTTCACCCCTTATATCTGCCTACAGGAAGGGCTATAGCTGCCAGTATGCCTTGATACGTATTGTCGAGGAATGGAGAAAAGCAATTGACAGCAAAAACAAAGTTGCATCAATTATGATGGATCTATCGAAGGCTTTCGATTGCCTCCCACATGATTTACTTTTGGCAAAACTACATGCTTATGGAATGTCGGAGAAAAGCCTCGTGGTGCTATCTTCATATTTAAGGCACAGAAAACAACGAGTAAAGTTGGGGGATATTGTCAGTGAGTTCAAATGCATTGTTAAAGGCGTTCCACAGGGTTCCGTTTTGGGCCCTGTTTTGTTTAACTTTTTCATTAATGACCTCACGTGGTTCACTGAAAAGTCATCTCTTTTAAACTACGCTGATGACAATACCCTTAGTTCCGTGAACACTCTCCTTAGAGATGCCATTCAGGACCTATCAGTTGAGACCAGTATCTGCATAACTTGGTTCACCGACAACCAAATGCAGGCAAATCCTGATAAGTTCCAGTTGATCACCCCGGGATCATCTGATGATGTTGCAATGCAAGTATCAGGAACTAGTGTTGCTGCAGAGCAAAGTACAAAGCTGCTCGGTGTAAATGTCGATAGGGAACTTACATTTTCTAGTTGCATTGACGAAATATGTTTCGGGCAGGTCGACAGTTAAACGCCCTTCATAGATTGGGGCGAGTTCTAAATGTAAATGTTAAATTGACGGCCCTGAGATGTTATGTACGTTCTTTGTTTGATTACTGTCCTCTAGTGTGGTACCCAACTAAAGTGTATGATGTAAACAGACTTGAAAAGCTTTTAGAGAGAGGACTTCGTTCAGTATACATGGATTTCGCCAGTTCCTATGAAACTTTACTAGAAAGAGCTAAAATGCCAAGCTTAGAACTAAAACGAAAGAGGCAATTGGTTACGGAAATATACAAGGCAATTCATGGACATTCCCCGCTGTACATCCAGGAACTTTTTAAACTTAAAGAAAGTCCATACAATTTAAGAGGAGTTTTAGTTCTGGAAATTCCACGAGTGAGAACTACCAGATTTGGTCTGTCATCCCTGTCTTATATTGGTCCGAAATTGTGGAACAATCTGCCCGACGAAATTAAGATGTCTCCTTCGATCGGCTGTTTTAAATCGAGGGTCCTGAAATGGAATGGTTAGGTAGATTTCGGAAATTTGCTAAACTTGGAAAAGACAAAACTGAGATAACAAAATTCGAGAGACCACATAAATTAGATGTATATTTTATTTGAACTCGAAATCTTTTATATAATTTATATATTTATGGAATAGTTTAAATTGATTTTTAAAGTGTAAATGAGCGAGGGGTGTGTACGTAGGGGGGTGGAGTGTGGATGAATGTGTGTGTGGGTGTATGGGAGTGTGGGTGGAAGTATGCAAGTGCACGTGGGTGCGTTAGCAAAATATCTATATTTTTATTGGGTATATCTAAATGTTTATTTGTATGTTTTTAGAGGTTTTATTTGCACCTTTTGCACCTGGCACTTTTGCACAATAGTCGGTGACAATAGCTCCTTGCGAGCTAGCGTTTATTTTTACTTGTATCAAACCGACTTTAAATAAAATATCTTATCTTATCTTATCTTATTCGGGGGAGATTGTTCAACCTAATGATATACAGAAGTGTATCGAATGAACGTCTAGTAAAGATATCTAGGATAGGAACCAACTACAGTATTCAAGACGAGGTTATCATGAAGATGAATCCGGTGAAATGGGTAAGCGAAATTATATCCCGGTGGTGGAAAAGAGACTATGTCAAATATTTTTTACGACAACGTGATTAATTGCTTTGAGATGATACATGCTTATATTTATTGAAATGTAGTGAAATTTTAAAGAAAGCCAATCAGCTGCAGTATATAGACTTTTATGATCATGAAGTATATTTCATATGAACGATCCCACTATGAACATAATTTTGGCTTAATTTACGATGATACTGAAATGTCATAGAGGACATTGATAAAAAAAAACATGTATTACAGTGTATGCTGAGTTGGCGTCTTTTCGTCTGTATTGTTCAGAATATACTCTGCATTACTATCACTGGTGTTTCCTTGGTAAAACGTCTTTTCAAATTTGTTGTTGTTGAATAAACTTCCGAATAGATGATGTAACTGTGATGTCAGGTTTATAGTATCCATTGGTATCTTTTCAGACCTCTAGCAATTGCCGTTCCCTAGATATAGACCTATTTCTGGTTCGATGACATCACTATGATGTTGTCGATATGTTAGGATTAACGCCTTTCTTACGAGTAACCCTCTCGTAACGCTTGTAAGATATCGATTATTTCCGGTTTCGATGACGTCACTTCCGATTCAGCAGTCGTTGTCTGAAGTAATATTCTACGCATAACATCAGCGGAAACATACTGACCTAGTTTCATGACACCAGGTTACCTGGCTCAGGTCGAATAAATTGAGTTTGGACGATTCAAGGGTCTCATGGTAATAGATAGGATACAGAGTTTTTGTCAGACCCCCGGTACTAATTGGAGCTTCAATAGCGAAGGCCTAATGTTAAAATCTGTGGCCTAATTAAAAAAAAAAGAAAAAAACAAAAAGATTTTGTTTTGGACCTGAAAGAATTTTTGTTATCAGTGATTTCTATTCAGGCCATTAAACTGTAGTTAGTCTGATCATTCCAAAAGACCCAAGTATTCCAAGCCCATGGTATGAATATGGTATCAGCTGTTTAAGCAATGATGGATTAAAGCGTTCATATCACAAATATGTGGCCACTATTATGTGCAATATGTGTCTGAAATAGACAAATTAAATTTATATTCTGGTATTATAACAGCGTTGTGTACAACACACGGAAAAGAAACGTTCTGGATTACACATGTATATGAAATTATGCCGGAAATATTTGAACCATTAGGGAATTTAAATGACAGAATACGTTGGGGAATAATTATCGATTTTACCGGCAATATGACGTCTCTGTTCTTCTTTTATCTCTGGGCTGATCATTATAGACCGGCTAAAGCAGAAGATTTTATAATCACGGTCCGAAGCAAAATTTATTTTAAACCCTTAAATATTGCTGAACGCGACGTTAAACCTTAATTCTCTCTCTCTCTCGTTAATTTTTTACCCAGCCGAACCGCATCAAGAGGAAAAACTGCAGGCAACAATTTTCGATTAACTTGGGTGACAGCGGGTGATATTGAATATTCGTGAGCATGTCTTTTAACTGGCTTACTGTAATCTGCGAAAAAAAACGAACAGTTGTAATCTGCGAAACGAAAAGTTTTCGCATTTTGCGAAAACGAGAATTTCCGATCCTCTTTAAATCGAACTATCATGTAATTTCTAATCAAACTGGACGCATATCGTCCAGCCGTATCCCCGGTAACGAGAAAAACTGCATTAGCCCATTGACCGGTGGAAAATGGTCATTTTATATAGCCTCGTTTCGCATTTTACAAATCAGGTGGGGATAATTTGTAATTTTCGAAACGAGAATTTCCAACTCTCTTTATATCGAACTATGATGTAATTTCTAATCAAACTGGACGCATATCGTCCAGCCGTATCCACGGTAACGAGAAAAACTACATTAACCTCTTGACCGGTGGAAAATGGTCATTTTATAGCCTCGTTTCGCATTTTACAAATCGAGTGGGGGTAATTTGTAATTTGCGAAACGAGAATTTGCGACCCTCTTTAAATAGAACTATCATATAATTTCTAATCAAACTGGACGCATATCGTCCAGCCGTATCCCCGGTAACGAGAAAAACTACATTAACTCCTTGACGGGTGGAAAATGGTCATTTTATAGCCACGTTTCGCATTTTACAAATCGGGTGGGGGTCATTTGTAATTTGCGAAACGAGAATTTCCGACCGCCTTTAAGTCGAACTATGATGTAATTCCTGATCAAACTGGACGCATATCGTCCAGCCGTATCACCGGTAACGGGAAAAACTGCATAAACCCCTTGACTGGATAAACCCGTTGACCGGTGGAAAATGGTCATTTTATAGCCTCGTTTCGCATTTTACAAATCGGGTAGGGGTAATTTGTGATTTGCGAAACGAGAATTTCCGACCCGCTTTAAATCGGACTATCATGTGATTTCTAATCAAACTGGACGCATATCGCCCAGCCGTATCCCCGGTAACGAGAAAAACTGTTAACCCCTTAACCGGTGGAAAATGGTCATTTTATAGCCTCGTTTCGCATTTTACAAATCAGGTGGGGGTAGTTTGTAATTTGCGAAACGAGAATTTCCATCCCTCTTTAAATCGAATTATGATGTAATTTCTATTCAAACTGGACGCATATTGTCCAGTCGTATCCCCGGTAACGAGAAAAAACTGCATTAACCCCTTGACCGGTGAAAAATGGTCACTCCATAGCCTCGTTTCGCATTTTACAAATCAGGTGGGGATAATTTGTAATTTGCGAAACAAGAATAGGCAAATAGGCTCAAATTGACCCCAATATGAACATGAATTGCAGGCAAGCACCTAAAAGGTGCATGGACCCCTCAGTCTGTGTTTTTTTAGTCAAGTAGAATGAGGGCTGCATCTAGAGTCAATTTAGTTCCGGAAAACTTATGGGCGCCCAAAACTCAAATGAAACAAAAAACAAAATTTTAGGTGATTCAGCATGTGTGTGTGAAAAAGCAATGTACACTGCATCTCATACATATCACATGAGGCTGCGAAGCTGTGGATAGCAAAAAGTCCAAAACTTTTAACATTAAGTGCCCCAGGGGTGGGGAAATCCTCCCGAGGGTAGTACATAGGTTGAACAAGTGCAGCATTATGTAAGCTCCCAGAAAAAATGGGAATTGGGGGGTTCCATCCAATGCTAATCTTGAATGGACCAGGCTTTCCTGTATCAGGGAACCTTAAAAAATCACAATGAAACATGCAACCAAGGGTTCCCGATGGGCATAGATAACAGTGCAAAAGCTAAGCCATCAATAAATAATTAAACAAAAATAATTAAAAATCATGAAATCATCATAGCCATCTGAAAATCTAATCATTTCATCAGTCAGCATTCAGGAAGCTCTCACCAAAGTTTGGTCAGGCCCGACTTGATAGATCTGCAGATATTCGACGGACAAGAACATGTTGATGGGCATAGATAACAGTGCAAAAGCTGAGCCATCAATAAATATAAAAAAAAATTAATTAAAAATCATGAAATCATCATAGCCATCTGAAAATCTAATCATTTCATCAGTCAACATTCAGGAAGCTCTCACCAAAGTTTAGTTAGGCCCGACTTCATAGATCTGCAGATATTCAGCGGACAAGAACATGTTGACGGACGGACGCCAGGACGGACGGACGGACGGACGTACGTACATGGCAACGATAAGACCCCACAGCCCTATGGGCTGAGGGGTAAAAACTACAAACTGACGGAGTGTCAGCTCTCAAGTTTACGCGACTATGAGATTTATATCGAACATACACCATTTAGAGCAATATTTGCTTAAATAGTACAAACTTGTGTTGAATTAACTCACACTCGCGTTGAATTAACACAAACTTGCGCCAGAATAACACACGTTTGTGTTACCGGAACACGATTGGTAGACAGCGTAATAAATCTTGCAACTTTGTCTTCAACGCAACACATCGCCATAATACATTAATTTTGTTGGATAGGGATTTCGACTTTGAAATCCTGCTTAGGTGCGCCATTTAATTACTGAAATACAGTCCATGACGCTGTTTTTATGGATATTTTATACTCACTGTGACGTTGGGAGTTCCGAACGGTTTGCTGTAATCCAAACACATAAAACACTAGAAAAATCCATCGGACTGCCATATAGTTTGTCGAGTTTTTCCACACGTTCACTAATTTACAGGATGTAAGAATCTTTGCACACCGATATAGCGGTAGTTTTATACATACAGATGAATTATATTACTTCACGAGAATGCTAATTGCTATACTATTACTTCACGTGCAAACATTTGACATTCCAGATAAAATTGAAAACTTCCTGATCCCGACAACATGAGTCATAATTTAATTTTCTGACTTCACTGTTAATAATGCGCTTAGATCCTTACATGCGGAACGAGGATAAAGAAATTGGCACGCAATTTTTTTGACTTGGGTCAAAAATGCTTCATTTTAAGTCATACCGAATTAACAATGAGCGCTCAAAATTTCACGGAATCATATTGAAATTTAGGGTTGAATACTGACCTAGTTTATGAATACTTGTAACTTATAATACCCTTGTAATATCAATATTCATATACCTTTCCACACGGTAAATTGATATCAACCCCTGGCAGCCGTGATCGGGGCATCGGCAATTTTCTTTGGACTTGTATTTTCAGTTTCAAATTAGTTAACCCTATACCAGGCCTTCTGGTTGTGGTGGTGGGGGGGGATGATGCCCACCCCCTACCGATTTTTTTCTGCGCTACATTCGAAACGACCAAAAATGGACACTCTGTCACTTTTTAGTTTATTATACTGATTTTGAGCCTATTTACCACCCGAGCATAGGATCATGGGTTTTAAAGTGACGGCCATGTGGGGCACCAGAAAAGTGAGGTATTCTTCATTTTTTCCAGAATTACTGCTTTTACTGCTAGTATGATTCAGCGGAAGTATAACGGCAACCAGAAATTAGGGTTGGTTTT
>JAVTVY010041409.1:0-18858 GCA_036873755.1 Hanleya hanleyi | reverse complement strand
AATTTTACAGCCTATTAATGGTAGTAAGATGTGACTTCTATGAACCCCTCCACTAATAAAAGTTTCAATCACCCCAAATTTTAATGCGAAATTTCATCAGTGTTTCTAATAAATTTGATCACCCTCTAAAATCATTAAAATAAAGAAGAAATAATGGATTTTTAACTATTTTGTCAATTTCCTGTTCCAAACAATTTGATCCTTCCCTTATTTTATGGTGGGAAATTTTACTTCCTGTGATTGAATTTAACGGGATTAACATACCTACCAGAATTGATCACCCTATAATTATTAGGCTTGAAGACAATATACAGGTACGTTCTAGAACTTTGTATAATTGTTGGCACCAGTTCATCAACTTTCTGAACAGCAGAATTTCCTTCCCCCAATGGGATTATTGGAGTATCTTTTCTGTATTACTTGAAAGCCATTTTGTAGGATTCCAGTTATGATGTTTTTATCATATCTGATTGTTGCACGACCTCATAATATGACATTGCCACAAGTGCGATAGATTGTATGAATTTTTGTGCCCTTCCCCCCCCCCCCTTTCAAACACCAACGAGACAGGGGCAAATACTCTTACTGTGACAGTTTGATGACTTCCGTATTACATCCTTAGTTAACTGTTTGAAAAAAGCCTTGTGGTGAGATAACCAATAAGCATACAACAAGCCCGTTTGTTGTTAACCAGTCAGAATAAGCTTAGCCTCATTTTGCAGTAACCAATCAGATTAAGCATTTAGTTTGCTGTCATAGCTGCTGCATGTAACCAATGAAAAAGAGCCACTGCTGGCACTCAACCAATCAGAATAAACTTGGGTGCAAAATTAACCAATCAGAAAGTAGTTTACCTGTGACTTGAGCAGCATGTGCATCAGGTTTACAATACTGGTTTAGGATAATAAAGTGAGACGTCCCCAGATCATCTACGTCAACTCTGATCTTGTTGATGGAGATAGAATTGTCGTCTCCACCAGTTACCACCATATATACACCATCATCTGCTGACAGAGATAAAACATCTGCTGACAGAGATAATACATCTGCTGACATTATTATTATAGACACATGACAGTGATAAAACATCTGCTGATATAGAGATAAAACATCTGCTGACAGAGATAAAAAATCTGCTGACAGAGACAAAACATCTGCTGACACAGACACATGACAGTGATAAAACATCTGCTGACATACATGTAGAGATAAAACAATGCCCCTGTACATGTCGTAATACAGGATTTCTACTCCAAAGAACATTTCAAGGATTACTACTAACTTTTTTCAAGGGCTATTAACTATATTGAGGCATACAAGAAGTTAACAACTTTCAATGACTATAATGTTCAGGGCTTTCAGGCCTTCAAATTTAGCGAAGTGGCATTTAAGTATGTGAATACCGGTACCGTAAAACCTCTAGATCTGTAATAGGATGATGGAGTGATTAAGGGCTGTTCCAGAAAAAAGTTCTTGTGATGGGAGAAAGATTATTCAGTTCTATGGTATATGGGTGGTATACAGTCTTTTATCATTTAAAGCTGTTGCAGAAATTGGTACATGGGGTGGGGGGAAGACACCTTTTTTCTGATTCCAACCACTCATATACTATTTATCCTATCTCCTTGATGTGAAATGACCGTGTACCCCTCACATCCCCCATGCCATTCCATTTTTTTTTTTCAATCAAAGATTCAAATAATTCTCCAAATATAAGAGTGTTGGTGGGAAAAGATTATTTTAGTCACAGTACATTTCCAAATAATGTAGTTATAAGTCGACAAACATAAATAAGCAAAGCATAAACATAACGAAGCAGAATTAAATGTAGCTGACTTTGAGACTAACTAAATCAATCGGACACAGGCTGTCAGAAAAATATCTGTTTCATCTATCTTAACCTTGCATGACTTAACAGGGGCGAGAGAAGCAGGGGAGGGAGGGGACGTCAGCCTCCCAATTTTAAGAGGGTTGGGGGAAGAGCCCCATCTGTAATATCGCCGCATTTCATGGATGTCACTTGGTACCTGTCACAGGTGTAATTTCCATTCCTGGTAGCATATACACAGTCTTACAGGATATTATCTTACCTGTACATCTATGGACATCAATACTGTTCACTCCGGACTGATGGCAGGTAAGGGAGAAAACTGGTGCTTCGAGGCAAGCAGCGCCCTCTACATATGGCGAATGTTCTTCAAGGGGGCCATCAGAATCTATCACATTGGTATCACAGCACTTTTGTGCACTTTTTACTTCATGTAAAACTTTGTCAGTCTCCAAGAGAGAATTCCCAGAATTTTCACTGGAAATATCATTAAAATCATATGAATCGTCTTCTTTTACTCCAACTGCAGATTTTTTGCAGTCAGTGGAACCGTGGATTTTGACGACTTTGGTAATATCCCAGAATGCAACTTTTCCATCTGTTGCACCACTGAACAGAAAGATCTGCGCTCGATTGGATGAGAAGTCTTTATGGATAACATGACCAATATGGAGAACACAGTGGTCATGATAACTGGATTGATCCATTAATGTGAGAGATCTCGTCTCTTCATCAAAGACAAATAATCTGAAATGAGAAAATGAAAGGACACAAACTGAATACATAATATTTAACTATGATGGTCACTTGCTGTTAAAGGTTCTACCAAATAATCCCTGCACACTTTGCATTAAAACATATACAGAGAAGCTCTGTACAGAACACGTGACATTTTTTTCTTTTGAAAATGGCACCAAATTGGGTTTTTTTTACACAAACAGATGTCGTGAAAAATGTAATCTCTGATCCGTGACATCACAGTATGAATACGATAACGTCGTATAATGTCGATTTGTCGGTTGTGTCTGACGTCCTATTGTGACGTATGTTGTACAACAATTTGGTACCAGTATGACATCATCTTGACCTCAACAAAGACATAATTTTGTACCTTTGTGACATTTGTTGGCATTACAAGGAAAATGTCGACGAGATAATTTGCTACAAATGATTGTAATCAGACTCCGACGTCATCGGTCAGCAGGTCACAGCCTTCAAACAGGCATGGTATTTCGACCATTCCACAAAACAGTATATATAAACTGATATTAAATCTCAAATATGACCTCTTACAACAATATAGCATAAAAAAAGTATGACGTGTGGGGACCATTTGGTAGAGCCTTTAAGCCAAAAAGCTCACATGTTTTTTGGTCTGTATTCCGATGGGCGGGTGTTTCCTCATGTAAGCTCCAGCAAAGTAGTCTCCCTTGCCCCATGCCCAAGATGAGGACTATCAACCCTGAATTTGTCTGTACATGTACTCCCTGGGTTCTCATTAGCAGCAGGTTCTCATTAGCAGGAGGTTAAATTGCCTGTCAACTTGCACATTTGAGACATCCACTCTGATCAATGGAACAGTTTTGAACAATTAGGGCCGACTATAGGCAGAATATTCTGAGGAATTAGCCTAAATGAGGGAGAGAGAATTAAGGTTTAATGTCGCGTTTAGGCTTCTAAATGGTGGAGATCAGCTCTGTTACATATAGGTACCCCCGTCCCTCCCTTCCTTTCCCCGTCGTGATATATAGCTGAAAAAATGTTGAAAGTGACGTTAAACTCTTTTCACTCACTCAATTCGATTTCTGCCACTCTATGTTGATAGAGTGAGTGAATATGATTTAACGCTGCTTCAGGGTCCGAAATGGCGGCCTGCTATTGGCTAAAAGCAGGCCAAAATTTTGACATAGCAGGCGATGTAAAAATTGACCTGCTAAAAATAAAAAAATTAAAAATAAATAGCAGGCCATAATTTTCTAGCAATTTGACCATACCTTGAACAATAAAGTATTTATTTCCATTGGTTGTTCGCAAGTTCACAAAATGTATTGCCGGTATTAACTTATATTATTATATATTATTAACAAATAAAGTAGAAAAACCACGTGGACGGACTTGTACAGGTCGATGTCTTTCAAGCCAGGGGAGACAACCGCCGAGTTATGGCTTTGCATTTCCGGTTCCGTTTCTCGACAGCGAGGCGAAGCAACGCCTTGACAGGAACGACTTACCAGCAAAAATGACACAAAAAAGCATCAAACTATCGACTTTAAAGTCCTGGAACTTTGATTGACTCGAAGTTTTACAAACTGAGAAATGCAATGGGCAAGTCATCGTCATTAGCGTCTGTTGTAGCGTATGTAAGCAGTACGGAGATAGTTGTTACACACGTGAACAGCGAATCCCATAAAAGAGCCCAGACATTAGAAAGAGATGCTATCCTAAGAGAAAAAGGTCAGTCGCCGATCGCATCTACAGTGATACATGTAGGTCAGGCATTAAATAAAATTATTCAACATCAGTTTACAATCAAATGGACAGTAATTTGTTGTTAACTTAAAAATTGAAACAGCTACTAGTCAGTGAATGATACAAAATTTTGTGGATTGTTAATTCGACATTGTAAAAGCATTTATGAGATTGAGAAATACATTATCATGTCATCTGAAATTGATTTATGATTCTTATTGTTCCGTTATAGTTTCCTCCTGATTATGCACTGTGACCCATTATCAGGTTGAGGACAACCTTCCAACCATTAAACATGTTAAAGTTCAATAATGTTCACTCTCAGACAGTCTCTAGTAACTAATAAGGGCTGTCAATCTGTACATGCATATTAACAAGAGATGGTTCAAATTATAGTTTATTTTCCTGTGAAATTGGATAGATAAAATGCCTAAGAAAATTAACAAATGAATGATCCTTACTGTATGGTGTTAAATTAACTATTTTCGTCTGAATTTGCACAGGTTGAAAACAATAGCTGTCCAATTACAAAAAGAGCCCAAGGGGCTTCAATATACGCCCGTATATCTGGAATTACATTGGTTCAAATTTCAAGGTTGTTTAATAGCCTTGATTTCAATTGATCTAGTAATCCAGAGAAAGGTCTACAATTTTTTGCTTATACGAATGTAACATATATCACATCTTATATTGAATGATAAACTAAAATGAGCTCAACTCTTGGTAACTAGTTGACCTTGAAGCAAGAGCTTAGAGCTCACATATCCCACACTGAAATCGACAATAGTCAAACACAAGAAAATAGTAGTTTTCCTGCAAATGAATTCCTTTCAGATGAGAGAATTTTTCATGAAGGAAGAAGAAAGAGATGAAGTAAACCTTTGTTCTTGAGTTAATAAACAGGTGTGAAGTTCATAAAGGACTCCTCTCCCCCTTAAATTAGTAAATGTATGGCTTTTATTTCACAACAGTTTAACTAAATGAAGCGTTTCAAACATGGAGAACAACTCCACAGGACAATACCATATAAATGCAGGGGAAAGAACTTCGAATATGACAACAATATTCCAACACATTTAGTCAGCTAAGCTCGATTCAGTTTTGGGGGACTGCGACCTAGACCTTTGACAAATTGATCTCATATGTATGGCTCCACTTTGCCATGCGAGCAAGGTATACTCAAAGTTTGGTACCAATCCATACCTTGAAACTAGAGCTATCGCATGGACCACAAATGTTAATGGATGAATGGACAGAACGCAACATCGCATTACACGACCTCTTCTTCGAGAGGCATATGAAAATGTGACTTTTAATGATTTCTTGATTTTGGGGTCACAGTGACCCTGACCTTTGACCTTGACCTCAATTTTGGTACACAACACATCGTCTTTTCTCAATCTATCAATGCACACAAAAAATCAAGATTTTTAATGATTTCCTGATTTTGGGGTCACAGTCACCTTGACCTTTGACCTTGGACTAAATTTTGGCACAAGACAAACCGTCTTCCCTCAATTTCTCAATGAACACAAAAAGTCATGATTTTTAACAATTTCACGATTTTGGGGTCACAGTGACCTTGACCTTTGACCTTGACCTACATTTTGGTATGTGACACATTGTGTCCCCCTAATGTATCTACTGACAAAAAATGTTATTTTTAATAATTTCCTAATTTTGGGGTCGGTGACCTTTGACCTTGACCTAATTTTTGGTATGCATCACTTCATTTCCGCCTATTGAATGCACTCACAAAAAATTAGAAATTTTGAACGATTTCCTGATTTTTTTATCACACTGACCTTTGACCTCTGACCTTGACCTACATTTAATATGCAACACATCGTTCCCCCTCTAGGGCATCCACTCACCAAAAATTAGAACTGTAGATAGAAAACTGTCAACGATCAATGATTTCCTGATTTTTGGCAACAGTGACCTTTGACCTCTGACCTCGACCTCAATTTTGGTACGCGACACATCGTGTCCACCTGGCGTATCCACTCACAAAAAATTGCAACTGTGGACAGAAAACGTTCACAGATATAGACCGGACACGAACACTTCAGTGATTTCCTGTTTTTTAGGCCAGTGACCTTTGACCTGTGACCTCGACCTTCATTTTGGTACGCTACACATCGTCTCCCCGTAGGGTATCCACTCACCAAAAATTGGAGCTGTGGATAGGAAACTGTCCCAGATATAGACCGGACACGAGAACCGGACAGACGGACAGACGGACGGAAACCGCCATCACATAATACGACCGCCTTTTGGGCGGGCGTATAAAAAGTGGCTTCAATTAACAGATACTTTTCAACTGAAACAGCTCATAAGTGAACCGACAAGAGTAACAAAAAAATCAAAAACACTTATTGATCATATCTATGTCTCTAACAACGAAAAAGTCAAAAACTTCACCGTGCCCAGACTAGCACTGAGTGACCATTATGCAGTATGTGTTTCGTACAAAAACAAACAGAAAGCTAAATCAAATTCACAAAATCATAAAACTGTCGGGTTCAGAAACATGAAAAATTTTGAATCTGAACGCTTCCTATCAGACTTAGCTGAAAAACCTTGGTCTGCAATGAAAACAACTAATAATCCAAACGAAGCTCTTAAAATGTTCACAGATTACTTCAGTGAAGCACTGGACAATCATGCCCCATTTTGTGAGCGAAGAGTTAAAAGTAATAAATTGCCTGATTGGCTCCATGATGAAGAAGTGTTAGAGGCACGAAAACATAGGGATCAGTTTCATGCTGAAAAAGATTTTGATAATGCTAAAATATGGCGAAATAAAGCCAATTGTCTTGTTCACAAGGCAAAGAAAAAACATTTTGAAAACCTTATAAACAGAAATAAAAGTAAGCCTGAAGGCATATGGGACGTCCTTCGAGAAATAGACAAGGATACAACTAACTATGCACCCAGAAGACTAAAATCAACCAGCGAGTATTTGCAGTTACAGACTCCAAATGAATACACAACCGATAAAACACAAATAGCAAATGAAATAAACAATTATTTTACAGATATTCCTGCCCAGCTTAACAAATGTAATAATTCAGTTGACACTCTGTATGCATCCACTCAATCATTTGAAAGACTGGAAAATTTTGTTAATGACAAGGTCCCTAAAAATGTCCATTTTGAAATACCTCAAATAAAAGTAGAAACTGTATATAAACATCTTAAAAACCTGAACATAAACAAAAGTACTGGACCAGATCTCATAGGGCCCAAATTTCTAAAAATGGCAGCTGCTGTGATAGCAGATCCCATTACCCATATAATTAACCTAAGTGTGGAAAATAATGAATTCCCTGATCAATGGAAACTAGGTAAAGTTATTCCCATCTTTAAATCTGGTGAACGCGAACTGTGTGAAAATTACAGGCCAATTTCAATTCTTTGCTGCTTATCAAAAATAATAGAACGACATGTCCACGACCACCTATCCGCATACCTCTCCAAGTACAAGCTGCTTTGTGAAAACCAATCTGGATTCCGTGCACAACACTCATGCCAGAGTGCTTTAACAAAAATGATTGAATCCTGGCTATCTTCGATAGACAAAGGGAATCTTGTTGGCTGTGTTAAGTTAGATTTCAGAAAAGCTTTCGATACTGTAAATCATACTATTATACTACAAAAACTCAAACTTTACAAACTCTCTACCAAGGCGTACAACTGGATGGAATCTTACCTACAAAACAGAAAACAATTTGTTTCAGTCGAAAATCACATGTCTGATCCTCTCCTTATTCATGCTGGTGTTCCCCAGGGGTCTATCCTTGGACCTCTGTTATTCATTATTTATGTTAATGATTTGCTATTATGTGATCTGACTAGTGTTATAGATCTATATGCTGACGATACTACTATATACCACAATGCACGTAGCTTGAAAGAACTGAAAGATGTTATGAGTCTGGATAGTGAAGTCATTGAGAGATGGTGTCAGGAAAACAAACTGTTTATTCACTTTTCAAAGTCCACTAGTATGATCCTCACAACAAAACAAAAATAAAAAAGGTGTGATCTTAATTTTAAGATCACCCTTGATGGCAATGAGCTTAAGAATGTCAAAAAAGACAAAATACTGGGCCTTAATGTTGATCATAGCCTGAGCTGGAATGATCATACTGATTATGTTTGTCAAAAACTTTCTTCCAAAATAGGAATACTATATAGACACAGACACCTACTCAACAAAGAAGCAAAAATCACCTACTACAATGCGTACATTCTCCCACACATGGACTATTGCCTCACAATTTGGGGCAATGCATCCACTACACAGACTGACAGAATTTACAAACTTCAAAAAAGAGCAGCCAGAATCATTTTAAATGCAGATTACTCAACCCCAACAAAAACACTTTTTAAAGAACTCGGATGGCTAACCATACAAGAACGGATAACATATCAGAAAGCTATTTTTATGTTCAAAATCATCAACCACTTATGTCCCCCTTACCTCAACTCTCTCTTTAAATATGTTAATGAAATTACTACACACACTCTAAGATCAACTGAAAACAACAAACTGTATCTTCCAAAACCCAGAACAAACTATCTGAAACAAAGCCTGAGTTTTTCTGGAGCAATGCTGTGGAACTCCCTTGGCAACAACCTCAAAGAAGCCCCATCTCTCAATGCCTTCAAGTCCAGACTTCTGAAATCCCTATGCTCTAGCACATAATATTATGTACTATTTTTTATGTCAAGACATTTACTCTGCAGTGTTTCTTGATTGTATATGTTGTACATACTTGTATATTTTTCATTTTTTTTGGAGGGCCTCCGGGAAGAACAGTTTTTGCAACTGACAGAGTTACCCTCATGAAATAAAGATATATATATATAGCGAACTATACAGAATGAAATTTTTCATCTCTACTCGGATTTGATTTTCTTCTCTATTATTGGAAAATCATCATTGGTTCCAATGGATTACTTCAATTAGATATACTTATAAAAATTTCCCAGGTGGGATGTGCCATATAGCAGGTATGTAGAAGTTCCACTTCAAAAATCTTTCTACTTTTCCAGTTCAAAAAATAATTATCAACATTTGTAACTATGCTGTCAAAATGCAATGGTATGTGCAATTTCACATCTTCAGTTTCAAATAAATTCTGGGGACTTCCACATAAAACAAAAAATTGTGCATTAACTGAGTGATAATTTGTGATTTTATTAATTGAAAATTGGCCAGAATGCATCCCCAGAAATCTGGAAGCCCAAGGCTATGTCAGTAATGGAGAGAGAAATAGCACTGATTTTGGAAATGAAGTGTTTACTTTGTTGACACAAAGTCTACTAGGCCACTTATGTAAAGTGCATTATGCAATAAGTCAACAATTACAGGTCTTATTACCTGAATGGTCAACATACAGTCCTATAATATAAGGCCTGAAAGGTAAAGCAGAATATCAGTGTTACAGTATGTCTAAATAAACAAATTGCTTATGGATAACAACTTCTAGTTTATTCAGGACGACGTTTCGATACAGGTACTAGTATCGTTCTCAAGTCAATGACATCAATAAGTAAATAATCAGTATATATACAGTATGTCTATTTGACAAAAATGGTCAGACTTCAAGCTCACTTGAATCCTTTCTCCATACTGACCAGACACTCATGGCAGCATATTTTCTCTGACTGCATTTTAGTTATGTGTGTAAGCAGGGGTTGATGTAGCCTTGATTTAGATATATTTAGCTGACTTTACCCTGTGCCACATGATTATGCCAGCACTAACAGCACCAATGTCCTTACAATCCATTTTTAAAACAAAATGTTAATAAAATTAGTAATTGTAAAAAAGAATGTATAATGAGATATAAATCAAGCATTGTGTTGATGGGCTGCAAAATCCGTATGAGAGGTGGGCCTTCAATTTCAATCAATCAAAAAAAAAAGTTTCAGTCCTTTGAAATCCTTTGTCTGTCTGACAATAATAAACTTCATGAACAGTTGAAACACCAATAAGTTTACTGTCTATAGTTCCACCCAATGATGAACAATATCACGAACCTACATGATCAAGCAAACTCCTCAGATGTGGCCTGGGGAATGTATAGATATTGGACTCAAGTCATGAGAATTTCATATATTTAAAAAATGGCCATTTGGCCCTACATGGGATGTGAATTATAACACTGGGAATGTTATATTGATGTTCAGCAAAATGGAATTACTTTTCCCTGATTAAGAAGCAAATTTTCATTTTTGTCAATACAAAATCTTATTTTGAGATGCAAAAATGTGTCTCCATGATTCGCCAACACCACAAAAATCTTGTCAGTTCTTTGCCAATCTTGCAAGATCATTATACCCAAATTTCATGAAAATCAAACACGTTGTTCAGAAGATATGATGTTACACATGTTTACCTGCAGTCATGTCTATAGCGCCATCTAGTGATGACCAAATGCCACGAAAAACAAGCGGGTGAAATCTAAAGCCCTAGGGAGATGGCACATAAAAGTTTAATGGAAAAAACTTTAATCGTGATAATGGTTATTGAGGTTTTGACGTTAAGTCAGATAAATGAGATTTTTCATTTAAATGGCAATTTGATTCGCACGGAAAGGGAATGATCATGTCGGCAATCCTATATTTATGCTTGGCACCCTAGAATAGAACAGTTTTTAAATATTTCTCCAAGCGAATTTGTGAATTTTCATTTGACGAAAAACTTTTTTTTTGAGACGCAAGAAACTTGCCTTTATAATTATGCCAGCTACACCAAAACCTTTTCAGCACATTGACTATCCTTCAAGACCATTGTAATAAAATTTCAAAGAAATCAGACAAGCCGTTCAGACGAAATCGTCAGAGAAAGGTTTACGTATGCTCCGACTACAATGCCACCTAGTTGTGAGCAGCAGGTATCGAAACACAACCAGACAAATTTCCCAGGCCTAAAGAGATAATACACCAAGTCTGACCCGAAAATATTTAACGGTTTCAGAGATATTCACGTTTAAAGTCGCGGCGGCGGCGGATCCGGCGGAGCCGTTTCTCATGAAAACATAAGAGCATCCACTTTGTGGAAATGCTCTAATCAGTATCTGCATATTAAAATTGATCAGTTGTAATAAGCCGGGGAAGAACTCACCTGGTGTTCCTTATTGAAGTGATGAGCCAATGACTGATAACACCTTGCCTGAAATTTACAGTCTGTGATGTGGCACTGGTACATCTTCATAATTGCATGTGATTCCATGTGTTTACGGAGATCATGGGCAGACTTACCACTGAAAATACAGTATAGGAGGAACCATAACAACCGTAATATTAAATATTACATGATTAACAATTTCACTTGAAATCTCGATTGAATAATCAAACCTAAGTCCGGGAATAGGAAGTGTGATACGGAGCTTGGTGTAATTGTATCAGTTACTTCTTTAGTAATCTGTACAACTGTATATATATCATAACTACTTAAACCTGAATAATTACCAGTTTGACAAATTATCAACGTCCATTCGATAGATATTGGAACTCACTTCCCCATCATTCTTTACACAGGTACGTAAGGGTAGACAACTCTAAATATTTAGTCTGACTTACTTGTAATCACACTGGTCACACTTGTAGGGCCGATCAGAGGTGTGCCGATAGCGAAAATGGCTGCGGAGTCCTGACGGTGTGGGACAGGTCATATCACAGTATGGACATTTATAATGATTCACTGTAAACAAAATACACACATGAGGATTGATTTTCTTAAAACCACTATTAAACATAAATAAATTGCTTATGGATAACAACTTCTAGTTTATTCAGGATGATATTTCGATACAGGTACTAGTATCGTTTTCAAGTCAATGACATCTTATAAATAAATAAGCAGTACAGAATACAGTACAGTACTGTATATATACAGTTCCTTGAGTAAATGTCAACAGTATGATAACAATAGTATTGTACTAGGTGAGAGAAAATAAAAAAGACACATTCTATGAGCAGATCCACAGACTTCCCGTGGGTTCCCTGCTGTCAATCATAGTATCTGAAATCCACCTGACTCCAAACCTCCCCTGTGCAACCTCAAGTCTGGCTATGGAAAGTAGATGACACCTTTGTTCGCCTCCAATAAACAGATGACCCGACCACACTACTCAACCATCTCAACACCCAGCATGATTGTCTAACATTTACCATGGAAACTGAAACCAACAACGCTCTCCCTTTTCTGGACATCCTTGTCAGCAGATCACCTACCAGTCTACAACTAGTGCAGTGTACCGAATGCCCACCCATTCTGACCAAGATACATGTATTCACTACAGATCCAACCACTCAGCCCAAACAAAGTCAGCCATCATCTCAACACTTACCAAGAGAGCACAATCTATCTGTTCGACTGACCTTGACAATGAAATCTCTCAAATCAAGACCGTTTTCAGCAAGTACAATGATTATCTCAAACACCTAGGCTAGCGGATAAAACTGTAAAACAAGCCCTACAGCCCAACCAGAGACAACTGACTAACAGAGAAGAGGGTCCAAATATCCGAATAACTCTACCCTACATAGGCAAGACAAGCCACCCGGTTGTTAGACTACTCCAGACACGAGCCAGCATCCAGACCACCTTTGCAACCAACACAAAACTAAAGAGTCACATCCATGCGACAGGTAAAAAAGCCCCAACCACCCAACCCCAGCCAAAACATTACATCGGTGAAACATGGAGACACCTCAATAAACGAATGAAAGAACACCAATCGGCCAAACAAGACGGGAAATCAGCAGTTTCGGACCACATCAAAGAAAACCCCTACCACTCAATCAACTGGAACAACACCAAACCCCTTGCCACAAACCAAATGCACTGGAAAAACAGAAAGCTACTGGAGCCCATCCACATCAATAGAACAAAACAACAACTGAACAGAGACCGGGGTCTATTCATCCTCAGCGCATATGACCTACTAAACCCCACCATGCCCAGAAGCCCATTTTGTTAATTAATCCAGCCATCTCCAAAAGTCCAATCCTGCCCTATCAATTCTTTTCTCACCTAGTACAATACTATTGTTATCATACAGTTGACATTTACTCAAGGAACTTTGTAAATACTGCTTATTTATTTATTGATGTCATTGACTTGAAAACGATACTAGTACCTGTATCGAAACGTTGTCCTGAATAAACTAGAATTTGTTATCCATAAGCAATTTGTTTATCTACTTCCCAACTTCTAAATGCCATTAACAGAAACCACTATTTAACAAGCTTAAACAAATTTCACATTGTATCGTATCGACTCATCAGTTGTGTGAGACGTTCTGTTGTGACGTACATTGAACAACAAGGTGTGATATTTGATGGTTACAAGTTTGTTCTTTTGAAACTTCGACCATTTTGAAAAATAGTAAACTGTTAAAAAATGTCAAATATACCCTCTTTAGCATCAAAAAAGTATGGGGTGTGGGGACCATTTGGTAGGAACTTTTAATGTTACGATTCCACAGGGACGACAATTTCTGTTTCATTGAATAAAGAGCACCACATGACCAAGTTAGCCACCACTTGTCATGTATATAGATTTCTGGTTATGCGCTCAGGTGACATCATAGATTTCATGACAACAGAGCTATAATCAAGGGACATAAGCTAACTTTGTTTTCAGGATAGATCATTCTTCACCAATTTTTATTTCTTCTCTAAATTGACTTGTGGGATTTAATTTATTTCTTTCATCAGACCAATGAACTGTCACAGAAACTCTATGATTGACTTCCAAATTCTTCACATGCCGGATTTCCATTTGAAAATTTGAATTGACCAATCGAATGAATTGACCAATCAAATTCTGTGATGCACAGTTATTTCTATTAGACTCCATCCATCTTTTACAATTCAAATGGCTGCTATCTGGTGCAGCTATTTCATCCTGTTGAAATTATAAAATAAAGGAGAGTGCTCGCTCCACTAAAAATCAAGCACTGGTCACTATGGACTATTCAGTATAGTCAATCGGGGAGGAAGCTACCCTAGAATATATTACACAGAGCCCGGGCCCCGGTGTTGTATATACATACCATGGTGTCTCATGTGATCCCTGAGTATTCTCTCTGTGGTGAACCGCTTGTTACAGTGGGAACACTCATAACACTGCACTGTTAATGAGAAACAGAACATGGCATCACAGGCCTTCATAACAGTGTACTGTTGATGAGAAACAGAAACAGACCTCCATGATTTGAATGGATAGGAATATTCAGCTGGTGGGGACTTTCCTCAGTATTTTGTTCACACTTTGTGTTGTTGGTGAATGGAGCACTTCAGAAACTATCAAATGTATTTTCTGGCTTATGTTGCCTTGACCTTTGCTCCATGTTCATTGTGGGACAGAAGAATTTCGCAGGTTGTTTTTTGAACTTTCATCATTTGACCTCAAAATATAACAGGATTTTTGTCCCATGGGCACAGTATATTCAAAGTTTTGTACCAATCCATACCTTGGAATTGGTGATTATTCATTGTTTTGCCGATTTGCTGGCCAAAGTGACCTTGACCAATTGACCTCAAAATACACATTGTTTTTATTTACCCCATAGGCAAGGTATATCTATGTAAACCCAAAATTTTGAACTTGTGAGAGATTTTTCATTTTTGCATGTTTTCTGGCCTACATGTAAGTGAACTTCACCTTCTACCAACAGTATTTTCGTTATTTTGGGATAACACTAATAGAATAGCACAAATTCTAGTGCTGAAAAATTGGTCAAGTCTATCATCTGACCGAAAACAAAAATAGTTCTTCCTTGCCCCATGAGCAAGGCATATCCAAAGTTTGGTACCAATCCATAACCTGCATTTTCCATTTTCTTGGATATTTTCTGGCCTAAGTGCCATTGACCATCAAAAGAAATAGTTTTATTCTTTGTCCCATGGGCAAGGTGTATCCAAGGCTGTATAGCGTCTAGTATATTTCGGCAGGTTACATGTATGCTTCAACATGGAGGCCTATTTAACAAATGCCAGTTATCACAAGTTCAAAATATCCTCCCACATAGAAGCATAGGCTTAAAATGTACTAGCCAGAAATTTTCACTATCAGCTATAGCCAGAGTCAAGCATCAGTGAATTTAATGATTCAAATTTATATCAGGGAAAGTAGATTCGGAGGACAATAATTGAAAACAAGCGTTCTGAGAACCCCAACATCTCGCCTTGCGGGGTCATCCGCCGAAGTTGCAGCAGTATTGAAAGCATACATGTAGAGCAAACAATAACGTCTGTGGTACAGACAATAATGTCTAGAATAGATTATCTGGTACAGACAATAACATCAGTCCCATGTTGGATTACTGGCATGTAAGTTAATGTCATGTACGATGGATAGGTCAGTGCCATGGGATTACTGCTGCATGGGGCAGTCCAGTGCGAGATTACTGCTGGATAGGTCAGTCCCATGTGAGATTACTGCTGGATAGGCCAGTCCTGTGTAGGATTATTGCTGGATGGACCAGTCCCAAGTAGCATTACTGCTGGACAGGCTGGTTCCGTCTGGGATTACTGCTGGATAGAGGAGTCTTGTATGGGATTAATGCTGAATAGGACAGTCCCGTGTGGGATTACTGCTGCATAGACAGTCCAGTGTGGGATTACTGCTGCATACGGCAATCCTGTGTGGGATTACGGCTGAGGAGGCCAGTCCCGTGTGGGATTACTGGATTACTGCTGGATAGGGTTAACCTGTGCGGGATTACAGCTGGATAGGTCAGTCCCATGTACATGTAGGATTATGGCTGGATAGGTCAGTGCCATGTGGGATTACTGCTGCATATTGCAGTCCAGCGTCATATTTGTTCTGGATAGGTCAGTCCCGTGTGAGATTTACTGCTGAATAGACCAGTCCGGTCTGGGATTACTGTTGGATAGTTGAGTTGCGTATGGGATTACTGCTGAGTAGGTCAGTCCCGTGTGACAATACTGCTGAATAGGCCAGCATCATTTGGGATTACTGCTGGATAGGTCAGTCCCATGTGGGATTACTGCAGGACAGCTCTGACCTAGGAAAACATGAAACATGTCCACCAAGTTTTATAATCATCCCACGAAAGGTTCAACAAACTTTCCATGTACAGATCTACATGTAAATTTTTGCCCAACAAAAACCTTATCAATGGAAACGTACAAAGTCTAAACTGCAATAATTAGGACAAAAATTCATATTTAATGTCATATTTCTTAAATAGCACATGTACATCCTCGAATCACATTGAACTTGGGTAGCAAGTGTCAAACTCATCCAATGAAAGCTGACAGCTTCAGAAAACTTTCCATATACAGGTGTACATGTATATACATGTATATTATCATTGGCAGATTACTTAGACAAAATCCTCAATATTTGAACAAAAATTAATATTTCATCTCCTAAATAGCGCAGGTACATCCTCTAATAATAAGAAACATGTGTACCAAGTTTCATAATCATTCAATGACAGCTGACAGCTGCAGCAAACTGCGGTGTACAGATGTACATGTGCAATTCAGGTAAACGCAAAACTCTTCATTTCCCATAATTTTGAGAAAAATTAATATTTCATCTCAAAAATAGCACAGGTAAATCCTCTAATCATAGGAAACATGTGTACCAAGTTTCATAATCATCCAATGAGAGCTGACAACTGCAGCAAACTTAACATGTACATGTACATGTATACATGTAAAGGCTTACATGTGCAATTCACCTAAACAGAAAACTCATTCATTTGCCATAATTTGGAGAAAAATGAATATTTCATCTAAAAAATAGCACACGTACATCCACTAATCATAAGAAACATGTGTACCAATTTTCATAATCATTCAATGACAGCTGACAACTGCAGCAAACTGCGGTGTACAGATGTACATGTGCAATTCAGCTAAACGCAAAACTCTTCATTTCCCATAATTTTGAGAAAAATTTATATTTCATCTCAAATATAGCACAGTTAAATCCTCTAATCATAGGAAACATGTGTACCAAGTTTCATAATCATCCAAAGAGAGCTGACAACTGCAGCAAACCCACCATGTACATGTACATGTATACATGTAGAGGCTTACATGTGCAATTCACCTAAACAGAAAACTCATTCATTTGCCATAATTTGGAGAAAAATTAATATATCATCTAAAAAATAGCACACGTACATCCTCTAATCATAAGAAACATGTGTACCAAGTTTCATAATCATTCAATGACAGCTGACAACTGCAGCAAACTGCGGTGTACAGATGTACATGTGCAATTCAGCTAAACGCAAAACTCTTCATTTCCCATAATTTAGAGAAAAATTAATATTTCATCTCAAAAATAGCACAGTTAAATCCTCTAATCATAGGAAACATGTGTACCAAGTTTCATAATCATCCAAAGAGAGCGGACAACTGCAGCAAACCCACCAGAGGCTTACATGTGCAATTCACCTAAACAGAAAACTCATTCATTTGCCATAATTTGGAGAAAAATTAATATTTCATCTCAAAAATAGCACACGTACATCCTCTAATCATAAGAAACATGTGTTCCAAGTTTCATAATCATCCAATCACAGCTGACAACTACAGCAAACTTACCATGTACATGTACATGTATACATGTAGAGGCCTACATGTGCAATTCACCTAAACAGAAAACTCATTCATTTGCCATAATTTGGAGAAAAATTAATATTTCTTCTTAAAAATAGCACAGGTACATCCTCTAATCATAAGAAACATGTGTACCAAGTTTCATAATCATCCAATGATAGCTGACAACTGCAACAAACTTTCTAAGTACAGATGTACATGTGCACTTCAGCTAAACGCAACACTCTATCATAGGGATTTTAACATTGGAGCACCCCAGGGGTAGTACCCCCAGGTGGCATACCCACCCCCCATATTTTTTAAATATTTTTTCTAATTTTTCTAGATTTTTTTTGAATTTGCTAAACCAACATGAGGCAGCACCTAAAAGGTGCAACAACCCCTCAGCCAGACAGTTTTAGTCAGTGTATATTGGTACACAATGAATGAAAAATGCATATGTAAAAGCCTGAAAGATTTGGTTGAATGCAGAAGATGCTTTAGCAGTGGCTTGTAAAAGATTACAATATGATAAATTCTGTGTGGGATGTTAGATGCATTGAAGGATTATAATAAATATTTTGACATAGCATGTGCGAAAAATATGGCGGAAGAACAGAAATATTCTGAACAAAAACAAAAGGCTTAAAGCCATTTTGGCTTTGAACCCTAATAATAATCTAAACAATAAATAAAAGTCTTTGATAGCAATAACTGTATGAATCCCTGTGTACCAGTTGATTTTCTGTCTCTTTCCATCTGTGATCAAGCAGAGGATGAGGATGGGTGGATGGCAATCCAAACAGCCTTGTGATATGAATAATATGTTTCATGGACACCAAATTGTATATCTGTGAGTTTGAAATTGGTGAAAATCTGGTCAATGGTTGTCCTAAGATCTGTGGTTGGGGTGTGGATTAAGGGAAAGAGCCCATGGATGCTCTTGGAAGAAG
>JAVTVY010041408.1:0-19721 GCA_036873755.1 Hanleya hanleyi | reverse complement strand
AAATCCTACAATTTTGAACCAAATAGTTTTTACTATGATCTAATTGCTTGAGTAAACATTTTATGATCAAATATAGGGGCAGGGTCTCCAGACAGTGTGTCTCTTTCCTGCTGATTAGGCAACACTAGAAATGTTATGCAGGTTTAGAAGATAAATGTTGTTAATTCTTGCCGGACAATGATTTACTAAACACCTACTTCACAGTCAAAACAAACAATACTGATCTCAACAGACCCCATACAGACATAGCTGGCAAGAGCCTAACCATGTCAACTGGTTAGTATTCAAACATTTAAAAACAATGATTAAACACACAGGATACAACTATGGATGTTCAGATTATTCTAAAGTAAACATATGACATAGGTAGTCAACTTAAAAACACATCTTTCCAACAGTTGAGGTAGTTATTGTCTTTTGTGTTTTTTTTGCAAGCCTCTTTCCCACATCTTGCAGCTTTTTGAGGGTATAAAACCAGTACTTTACCATTAGAAATTCAGACTTGTTTCAGGCTACTGAGGAAGGAAAACCCATCCGAAAAACTTCTAGCCACAGACGGTGTAACATTTGGCCATTTCCAATTTTTTTTCGTTTGCATCATACATGTATTACTAATCAATCTTTGTTTCAGTTTCATTTGATTTTATTTGTCTACATGTCATGGCATAAGCTAATTTATAGCGGCCCTATTTGAACTCTATACGAAACTTGTCTCTAGGAACATTTTTAAGATAAGAGATTTGGAAAATCCCTGTGCCTGTGCCTTCCACTTTTGAAAAATGTATAGTCAGGAACAATATTGGGGTCTTTCCCATTTGCCATTAGCCTTGGACAATGCTGTCTTGCCCCGTTGTCAGCCACACTGGTACACAGCACGTTGGCGACCACGTGCATGAGTTGTTCTCGTGATCTCTCCCCAATCTTTACATGGACATGGGGCACACTAACATACTAATCCAACATGTCCAAGAAAGGACAAATAAGCTTTCATTTATCATAATTTTGGCAACTGCCGGTCGAAAATATAACAGTTGCCATCGATTAAAAATATATTCTGGGCTATAGTCATCGGGGAAGTGCTCGAAATGACGAACAACAGCTCAAGCAGCCAGCCAGGTGTTGATGCAACGCCTGCTGCCATCGAGACCAGACAGGGATTCACTTCACTTTTGCCTGATCAAACAAAAAGTTGACACGAACGTACAGCGTGCATTTTGAGCTCATGACAAGGGAGCTTGCAAGCGTTTTTGAAGTGTTTCGTTGTTGTTTTTTTCTTTTCTTTTTTTTTTGTTAACAATATTCTATCAAAACAATATCATAATCAAGACTCCTATTATTAGTCCAGTCGCTTTAAAAAGGTGAATAATCGTGACACGCCGGATTAAAGCATGAAACTTTCCACAGTTACTGTACATAGGATGCAAAAGCATATCCCGGGTAGGTGCCCGACCTGGGTGACCTTGTTCTCTCAAAATCCAAGATGGCCGCCAATATGCCCGCTAAATATTCAAATGGTCATATCCTTGCTCGTATGTTGGCTAACATCTTATTTGAAGTGGCCATATATATGTTTTGTGAGGCACGCAGATCATAAACGAATATTTCAAATAGGTTACAATGGCAGATTTAATCATAAATCAAGATGGCCGCCAATCAGTTGACGAAACATGGCGAGATATGGGAATTATTCAAGTCCAATTAGTTTATCATTATATATACAATACAGAACTTGAGCTGACATAATTTAGACACACGCGAATAACTCTGTTTCCCAAGTACTTCCGACAGGGCTATGAATACCGAGTCATGGCCGCATGTTTATTTACAAGGTCGTTGATCTTCAGGCCATCAATTTACTAATACAAGAACGGCATTAGTATTGTGGCTGAGCGCCATTTTTGAATGAAATCGCGAAATGCCGGATTGAAGCCGACTCATCTTGGCATAGTAAATGAACATGTTATATACAAATATTCGTCATTACGGTGAACGACCTCAGTGACCTAGTTTTCGAAAAATCTAAGATGGCGTCCAGTATATCTGCCAAACATGTAAATACCCGTCTTTCTGTTCAGTGTTAGTCTAGGATGTTCATTGAAATGACTAAATATACCTTTGTGTTGTTCAGAAATTAATATATTGGTAATTCTAACCCTTTGCAAAAAAACAGTGTCAAAAGATACTATTTTAAAGTCAAACATCGTATCGTAAGATATGTAAACTATGTAAACTATGAAAGAGGATGTGAAAGTGCTGCGCAATTGTTGCTGAACCATGCCAAGTGGCACAAAGCATGTCATCTAAGTTTTCCCAGCAAAAAAACTTGAAAGAACAAGCGAATAAATAACGCTGGTTCGGGGAAACAGAAGTCTAAACGCCAATCACTCGGAGCCTCTGGTAGGACCGAGCAATCTTCTGTATGTACGCTCAATGAGTGCTGCATATATGCTCAACGGTAACTCTAGACAAGTCTATGGAAGATGGTTACCCAGCTGCAAGATACAGAACTCTTATCACAGATTGCCGGAGGAGATTTAGCGGCAAATGTTTATCGGAGCTAAATAACATAATAGATGTTTGATGGCTTACAATAATTGCTTTAGAATTTTGAAGAAAAGTCGTAGGCAGGTAAAAGTTTAGGCATTGTAAAATCCAAGGTGTCTCCATAGTCATATTTCTACATTGAAAGAAATGTTGAAAAGAGAACCTACATATTCAGGTTTGCGGAGTTACGTGTAGTATATGAAGAGCGACAAGCATTCTCGGAATGTTGAAGACCATCAACAAATCCAGGCTAAAGAATAGGCTCCTATCGCATTTTCTGATGGAGTCAGGAGTAGTCTGATCAAGGACCGTAATATACGTGGGTTACCTCTTCAACATCGCTTTTAATATAGGAAACTAGTCGCAAACATCCGGGATTCTAACAAGTATTCACTTTCAACCGACGACACGATTTGGCTCTTTCTCTCCGCACTTCTGTAGGTTACAAACCCCTAAATGGTTTTGGGGTGCATGGTGATATTACGGACTAAAGCTCCTAGGGATCAACGACTGGCCATTATATCGGACTGAGCGGAAAATGGTTTCTGATCTATTATTAAATGTTTCTACAATATTCAACTCTGGAAAATATCAAAATAAGCTTTCCAAATTTTAAGAGGGGAAAAATCTGGGCCAGTTTGATTGGCCACCCCCCAAATCCGATTCTCATATGTCCGGTGGCATGCCATCTTTTCTGTCGGCTCTGGCTCAAAACGATCGTGGGAAATGTATGCTGATTTTTTCATATGTTTTAGCAGAAAAGCTAAGTTACATCATGTGGTAGGTCATTCATGGTGGCGACGAGCACTGCATCAAGTTCCTGAAAGCTCTTGCAATTCCTTACTAAATCATCGTAGTATTTCGAAGCTCCCTCGTCAGGTTTCTCCTCGGGACACTTGAAATTTCCTAGCCTCTCACAACAAAAAATACAACTTCAGCAGAGTACTGAAACTTACCACACGGTATCTTTTGAAAAATGCAGGATGGCCGTCATGATGACATAACCGTGACGTCATATTCAGTGAAACTATTTTTTCGGCCTATTTTTGGGCGATTTATCAAAAAAATTATTTTTCGATTTTTCTTTTTAAAAACCACTACGTATAATGGACAATAACTAGTTCTACCTAATTACTTTCTAGTCATTTTTCGCCAGAAAAAGTGCAAAGAAGTGGACAGAAAGGACTGAAAACACGACATTCTGGGATACATGCCGCCATTTTGGATTTACCCATGATCCTCTGCTCTGGATGATATGCAAATGGCCTTAAAATGACCCCAATACGATAAGCTAAAAAGTCACGAAGTTTCAGCCCCCTAGCTAGGTTTCATCGTTTTGAAGCAGCAGAGAAAAGTGCCCCCCCCCCCCCCCCCCACAAAAAGACCAGGTAGAGTTAAACTCCTATCTTTTGACAATGTTTATGGTTGCAAAGGGTTCGAGGTACCAATATATCAATTTCTAGGCTTCACAAAGGCATATTTGGTCATTTTAATGAACACACTAACCCAACAAGAAGAAATAGGGGTATTTATATGTTTGACAAGCGTACTGGCCGCCATCTTTGATTTTTCGAAAACTAGGTCACTCAGGTCGGGCACCGCCATGCGGAATGTTTGTACATGTCATGTACATTGACTCTGTCAAGTTTGGTGCTTTAATCCAGCATGTCACGATTTCGTTGAAAAATGGCATTAAGCCACTAGACTATATACAATCATCGTGTAACTATTTTATAAACCAGTATGATTTCGTTTTCATCGTTTCTTTCTGACAACCTAATGATGAAAATGTGTATATAAATGCAATCAACCACCCAAAATGATTTTAATTACACAAAAGGTTAAAAATACATGAATTGGTAACAGTAGACAAGGTTCATAAAAGGTGACATTTACCCTGGTTTGTAAAACAAGCGTTCTGAGAACCCCAACATCTCGCCTTGCGGGGTCATCCGCCGAAGGTGCAGCAGTATTGAATGGATACATGTAGAGCAAACAATAACAGGGTCCGAATTAGGAAATTTGTGATGACCTGCTATTTTTTTTCATCAAAAAAAAAATCGCTGGTCAAATCTAACATCACCTGCTATTTATGAAGTTGGGCAGCTATTTTTTTTCAAACATGTGCAAATCCACCAATAAGGCCTCTGTTAATTAATCTTTTATAGCTTCTCATGACCTTGGGAGGAAATTATGATGATGCTGAATGCCGTAATTATTAATTATTTGACTGCATAAGACATTGCAATAAAAAAAGAAGTTTTATGTATGTGGGGTTTTTTTACTGTCAAACTTCACTAAAACTTCGCTGACTGTCCAACTAAAAATGAGGTGGGCGTTTTTTATATTTATTATTATTAATTGTTTTTATTTGGCACACGTTCTTTAAAAACTTCGAGCACCAATGGAAAGTTGATGTCAAACTTAACTTTGATACATGTATGTCAAAGACAATTATTTCCCCTAATTTCTGCAATTAGAACTGCAAAAGCTTTGTTGTTGACTAAATCATGTGAACTATATTTACTTATATTTATCAAAAATCTCCCCTTGTAAATTGCTGATTCCAATAAATTAGAATCAGCCACCAGAGTCCCCTTGGAATTATCAATTAACTGAAATGTCTGCAGCTGCTTAGAAAAACTTCAGCTTGTGAATAGAAGCCCAAGAAAAGAAGCCAACGATATTATTTACCATCGGTACTAACTGGAAAAAAAACAGAGAGTCCGATTCCGTTTCGTAACAGGTCCGACTTTTGCATGTACCGGACTACTGCGCAAGGATAGGCGCGCAACCGGAAGTGAAATTGGCGCGGGAAATGTTGACTGAGAAGTCGAACAACAATGACCAAAGATCGGCTTGAAATAAATTTTCAATGGATTATTTCTTGGATTGTCCGTTCCTTCAGATAGATCTAGACTCCTAAAAGGTATTTACAAAAATTGATCGCATTTTATCGTTTTTGCTGGATGAATCCTACTTTCCGCATGCGACAGATTGATTTTTTTGCAACTTGTCACGGGAAAAATTCACTTGCCGGCGCCGGTAGGTAGGCAGGCGTTATTTCGACCGCTGCCTTGTTCTGCAGATTTTTTTTTTAGTGGAGTATTTGTACGATGATATCGCCCACGAAGAATTCAACTTACGTTGTGTGCAACGGAAACAAAATTATATATAGGTAGGAATGGCCAGGAAAATTATGGCCTGCTACTTTCGGTCGAGATTTTTTTTTTAGCAGGTCATTTTCTACATCGCCTGCTTTGTCAAAATTTTGGCCTGCTTTTAGCCAATAGCAGGCCGCCATTTCGAACGCTGAATAACCTCTGGAATAGGTGATGTGGTACAGACAATAATGTCTGGAATAGATTATCTGGGACAGACAATAACATCAGCCCCATGTGGGATTACTGGCATAAGTTAATCCCATGTAGGATGGATAGGTCAGTGCCGTCGGATTACTGGTGCATAGAGCAGTCCAGTGTGAGATTACTGCTGGATAGGTCAGTCCCATGTGAGATTACTGCTGGATAGGCCAGTCCTGTGTAGGATTACTGCTGGGTGGACCAGTCCCGTGTGTTATTACTGATGGATAGACCAGTCCCCTGTGGGATTACTGCTGGATAGTCCAGTCCCAAGTGGGATTACTGCTGGATAGGCCAGTCCGGTCTGGGATTACTGCTGGATAGATGAGTCTGGTATGGGGTTAATGCTGGATAGGACAGTCCCGTGTGGGATTACTGCTGCATAGGCAGTCCAGTGTGGGCCTACTGCTGCATACGGCAATCCTGTGTGGGATTATGGCTGGGGAGGCCAGTCCCATGTGAGATTACTGCTGGATAGGCTAAACCTGTGTGGGATTACAGCGGGATAGGTCAGTCCCATGTAGAATTATGGCTGGATAGGTCAGTGCCATGTGGGATTACTGCTGCATATTGCAGTCCAGTGTCATATTACTTCTGGATAGGTCAGTCCCATGTGAGATTACTGCTGCATAGGCCAGTCCTGTGTGGAATTACTGCTGGATAGGCCAGTCCCATGTGGGATTACTGCTGGATAGGCCAGTCCGGTCTGGGATTACTGCTGGATAGGTCAGTCCCGTGTGGCATTACTGCTGGATAGGCCAGTGCCATTTGGGATTACTGCTGGATAGGTCAGTCCTGTGTGAGCTTACTGCTGGCAGGGGCAGATACAGCTTTTTAATTTGGGTGCCTTTCGAGAAAAAAAAATTTGACAGGCAATTTACGTTTCGATTTCACCGCTTCATTTTTGAAGTGACAAACGCAAACGTGAGTGGAACATCTCAAAATTAAATACAAAACCTAAATTTGCTGCATAATAAACTAAAATACCTGGATTTTTTTGTCGTAACTTGGGCGTTTTTCCTTTCTTAATTTGGGCGTTTTTAGACCTCATTTATTTTGGGCGCCTTATAAAGGTATAAAATAAGGCCTGTATCTGCCCCTGGCTGGATAGGCCAGTCCCAAATGGGATTACTGCTGGATAGACCAGTTCGGTCTGGGATTACTGCTGGATAGTTGAGTTCCGTATGGGATTACTGCTGGATAGGTCAGTCCTGTGTGGCATTACTGCTGGATAGGCCAATGCCATTTGGGAATACAGCTGGATAAGTCAGTCCCGTGTGGGATTACTGCGGGAGAGCTGTGACCTAGGAAACATGAAACATGTCCACCAAGTTTTATAATCATCCCACGAAAGCTTCAACAAACTTTCCATGTACAGATCTACATGTAAATTTTTGCCCAACAAAAACCTTATCAATGGAAAGGTGCAAAGTCTAAAATGCAATAATTAGGACAAGAATTCATATTTAATGTCATATTTCTAAAATAGCACATGTATGCACATCGTCGAATCACATTGAACTTGGGTAGCAAGCAGGGGTTTAGCCAGAATCAGGAAACAGGGCGTCTCACCCAGTTACTATGACAGGACAACTAGGCCGGGGTCCAGGGGCCGCCTAGGCCCCGTAAGCCCCAGGGGTCTAGATGCTCTGAGATGCATTCTAGGGCAATTCTGGCCATGTAGAGAGCACATCTCTGAGCCTCTTTCTACATACTTTCAGATCATTTTATGCAGTATAAAAATGAAACAAAATCTAAATTTTCAAGGAAAGTTTTTGGTCACTCTTCTCAAAATTGCCAATGCAATGAAGAATAATATTGGAGAGAGTGATCACTCTTTTATCACTCACGCAAACCAGAATCCAGTGATTTTTTAATTTTAAATTATACTTAACTTTAGGGTTAATAACTTAATTTGTTCAGTTTTCATTATTTTTTAGTTTGGTCTGTTAATTTGTTTTCAAACATGTCCCTTCTACATGTATATCAATGTTTTTTCTTCATTTATTTTATTTTATATAGCCGCTAAATAAGTTATGTAAGAACTACAATGAAATAGGGCCTTGAAAAAGAAACATCGTTGTTGTTGCGTTTTGGTGAAAACAATAACCTGAATTTTTTTGCCTCGTCACTCCGAGGCCTTAGCTGACCTACTTGATGATACACTGTGCATTGAGATGCAGGAAAAATGTTGGTCCACGCTTGCGATAACTTTATCAGCTATATTATTTTGCGTTTTTTTCAACAGAGAACTGGTGACGGTGTTCGCCAGTTTCTCTTTCACTAAGGAGGCCGCGGGTCACACATTGCATTTGCCGGTCAGCTGGCGGTTAGTTCATCGTCATCCCTCGAATCCTCGCAGTCAGAATCCGACTGTTTCTATGTTTTCCTTGCTGAAGAAATCTATCCATAATAGGCCTTGTCAGTTCGTTTTGACATCTTGCCGCTTTGAAATTCTCTCGCGGAGTAAAATCAATCTCCGCGCAGATAGACTGATTTGTTTAGGGAATGACATTGTAGTACCCTTGTGCAGAGAGCTGAGAGACCACATTCTCAGTGGCTAATTATGCTGTAAACTGCATACGGTAGTGGGTTGGAAAATCCACACGCGCGTGTCAGATGATTTGAGGAAATCTTTAGGAACGGGGTTGCCCTCGTTTTCAAGCTCATGCCTTCGATTTCTTCGACTCGATGGGGTTTCCACGTGGTCGACGTCCAACAATCCATAACAACTACAACAGCCACGTTTGGGTTTGTTTTTCCACGGGTTTTTGTTTGATTATTTTGTCCTTGGAAAGCACACCGTCCCGGGGATATGCATTGAACATTACAAATAAAGAATAGCCGTCCCATTTTTGAACCGGCAGTCTCAATGTCACACACTGAGGTTGGCCGTCTCAAAGACGGCGAGACGCATTGCTGGCTAAACCTATGGTAGCAAGTGTCAAACTCATCCAATGAAAGCTGACAGCTTCAGAAAACTTTCCATGTACAGGTGTACATCTATATACATGTACATTATTATTGGCAGATTACTTAGACAAAACTCTCAAAATATGAACAAAAATTAATATTTCATCTCCTAAATAGCACAGGTACATCTTCTAATCATAAGAAACATATGTACCAAGTTTCATAATCATTCAATGACAGCTGACAACTGTAGTAAACTGTGGTGTACAGATGTGCATGTGCACTTCAGCTAAACGCAAAACTCCATCATTTGCCATAATTTGGAGAAATATTAATATTTCATTTCAAAAATAGCACAGGTACATTCTCTAATCATAAGAAACATGTGTACCAAGTTTTTTAATCATCCAATGAAAGCTGACAACTGCAGCAAACTTACCATGTACATGTACATGTATACATATAGAGGCCTACATGTACAATTTACCTAAACAGAAAACTCATTCATTTGCCATAATTTGGAGAAAAATTAATATTTCTTCTCAAAAATAGCATAGGTACATCCTCTAATCATAAGAAACATGTGTACGAAGTTTCGTAATCATCCAATGACAGCTGACAACTGCCACAAACCCACCATGTACATGTACATTTACATGTACATGTATAGGGCCTACATATAGATGCCTACATGTACAATTTACCTAAACAGAAAACTCATTCATTTGCCATAATTTGGAGAAAAATTAATATTTCTTCTCAAAAATAGCACAGGTACAACCTCTAATCATAAGAAACATGTGTACCAAGTTTCGTAATCATCCAATGAGAGCTGACAACTGCAGCAAACTCACCATGTACATGTACATGTAAACGTGTAGAGGCCTACATGTACAATTTACCTAAACAGAAAATTCATTCATTTGCCATAATTTGAAGAAAAATTAATATTTCTTCTCAAAAATAGCACAGGTACATCCTCTAATCATAAGAAACATGTGTACCAAGTTTCATAATCATCCAATGACAGCTGACAACTGCAACAAACTTTCTAAGTACAGATGTACATGTGCACTTCAGCTAAACGCAAAACTCTATCATGTAGGGATTTTAACATTAGAGCACCCCAGGGGTAGTACCCCCATGTGGCATACCCCCCCCCCCCATATTTTTTTTTATTTTTTAAATATTTTTTCTAATTTTTCTAGATTTTTTTTTAATTTGCTAAACCAAAAACCTGATCATTTCCAGGCAGGGGGCACCGACACCGACGACGACATCCTCTTTCCCCCTCACAATATCTCCCCTTTACTTCGTAAGGCGAGATAAAAAATGATATACTCAAATTTGTGGGAAAAAATCACCCTGGTTTGTAAAAAATTTATATACATGTACTCAACTTTAGGGGGGGAAATGCCGATATATTTTATTTTAACTCAATTTGACTGTAAAAAAAACTCAATTTCCCTGCCTTCGGTTCGTAAAATCTGGACTTCTATGAATCCCTGTGTATATCGGTCAAAATTCAACAGATGGAGTTTCTCTAATGCTTGTGACTATTTCATATACAGTTTTGATTTTTGGCATTATCACAGCTAGGTTCCGGATGCCTCAAGAGTGTTGGCGACCCCTATGGTTAACTACGTCAGGCATCGCACAGACAATATCCTCCATCATGTACCGGGAGTGGTCCTCATTAGATGGTCAATTGTACAGGTTTCTGATACCAGTTCTGTTCAGGAAAGTCAGACAAAGATTTCTGTCATCTATATGCTGAACCTAGCAGCCAAAGAACAATAAGCTTAGATTAAATACAACAATTTGAGAGGAGTCCATGAAGGGTACATGTACAGTGGACTGTGCCGAATCCTCACTTGATTTTATTTCTTCCTCCTCATCTGCCTTTCTGCAAGTGTTGGTGGCATTCTGGCAAACTATTTGGAGGGAGATGTTAGAAAAAAACTCTGTTTAACAAGCGTGATCCAACATAATATGCAAAATAATGCAATGCTAAATACAAGGTTATGAGTTACATGTACATGTATCAGGCCTTAAAATTTGGGGAGAACGATCGTTCAGTTCGCCTAGCGGTTACCCAAAATGAAAGACGCATAACCGATTATTCGTTCGCCTAAATTATGGCCCAAACTCTGTGTCACAATGATATAATTTTAATAAATTCCTGTTGTAACCTGAAAATCATTTCCGATCGAAGCATGGGCACATACTTACCGTACTTACCAGAGTTTCGATGTTAACTTCACACACAAGAGCCCCAGTCGAGGGGAGATAATTGAACGCGAAACCCATGTGCATTTTGATACACTCTCTGATACTAGATAATATACAGCCCAGGTGTATATATCGCTCTGTGGGATTATATGAACAGGGTAAAAGTCTCTCAACTTCCTCTTATCTGACTGCACGTTGTGTCCTGGTTATGGGGCCCTAACCAAGACGCAATACATGTACCATTAAGTGTGCGGCCCAAACCTGCGTGATGCCAAGAGCCGAAAAATGAAAGTGAATGGCAGAGAAACTTTGTACGTTCTACTGTTTTAAAATTAAAACGTGTATATGGGAAATTAATTTGAGAAATATTTCAGAAATAGAGGTCACAATTGCAGTGATAGAAGTCTGCCAGTCACACAAAATTGGACTCTTTACGCAACACGTGGTAATGACGAAAATTGGTCACCGGGTAATGATTTTTTTTTGCCAGCGGCAAGGGCACTGGAAGCCAACGGCAGCATCCGAATATCGGACGCTGAGAGGGGCTAGATTATGGGAACGAGATTATTATTACATACAAAATCAAAATGTCGGCGTATATAGCAACAGCAAGTTTTATTGAATGAACTCCAGTCAAAAACCAATGCCTTTGGATAACCTATAGGTTATGCAGTTCAGAAACGGGGGAACAAACTATGGGTTACCTAGGGTCAATTTCACATAACCTATTTTCAGGTTAACTAAACTTTTCAAATTTTAGGGCCTGATGCCCTCACTTCTGTGACAAATCAGCGCGACTTCCGTGACAGATTTTGCTGTTGATTTACTCACTACAATAAAGACCTTAACTAATTCGGTACCAATGACGCCAAAAGGCGACAAAATAATTCCCTGTCTCAACCCCGTTGACGACTTTTGGCGTAATTTCTTAGAGCCTCCTCAACCCCAATGACGCCAAAAGGCAACATCGCTACTTTACCGTCAAATAAAACCCCACTCCGTCTGCAATGTAGTGCTCATTTTACGTGAGCACCTCGAGTGAAACTTGCCCAAATGCATATATTTTTGAAAAGCCTAAACCTTCAACATTCGGATTATCAAAGAATGTTTTCATTTTGACAAACAAATAAAACAAGATCGAGAGTGAAACGAACAAATAATAGCATGAATAGGGAGAATGTGGAACTACAAAATTTTCACAATTTTACCGTGTCAGTAAATGTTGCTGCAGAATGTAAATTCTCTCAGTAATCCCATTCAAATCTCTAGTATAATGTGTCCAAGAGACCATCTACATGTAATCCATGAAGATGAAATCCATCAGATCCACTCCGTAAACTTTATTTCCACATTTTTGCAACACGTGTCGGTAAATATTGGCCATTTTCATCTTGCGCCATGCTTGAAACGAACTGTAATGGTCGAATTGATCAATCGCGTGCCTTCGTTCGAGTCACGTGACCAACAACAACCAACCGAAGCGCTGAAGTGTCGACGTGGTTCATTGGTGCATACGACAGATTCGTCGAATGATATCCAATTTATATCCAATCGTAGCTTTCGTAATATTAGCCATCCATTGTAACTATGACGAGATTGGGAAAGCCCAGGGAATCACCTTTCCAACGTGACCTAGATGACATGAAAAACAACCGCTGGAAAGCGGAGATACACGCCTTCAAATATGACAGAAAAAAAAACCTCAAACTCTTCGTAATTTAGCCAAGTCTCTCATCTCAAGCTGCGTTTATTCTGACAAATGTCCACGTATAAATGAGTATTCATCGGTTATTTCTGGGCATTGTAATCAAAGAAATATCTGCTCACAATCTTCGGAAATTACGTAGGTTTGTGCATTTTTTTTTATTTTACGTGGTTGTTGTTGATCGAAACATCCGGAGATTGCCATTGGCAGTATCATTTTGCAAATTACAAACGTGTCGGTGAGTTTACTGATTTTTTATTTGGAATAAAACTGCATTTCTAGAGGAAAATAATACACACACATAGTTTTTGTTGAAATATATTATTTAAAAAGGACATAAAGCAATAAGTTTCAGAATGTCTGGGATCTGAAATGCAGACAAAAACACATGAACGCCTTCTGTTTTGGAGATAATTATTCAACTTTACTGACTGCCCTGAGCTGGTAGCAGTGGGGTTCAGGCCAAGAAAACTATCTAGGGCTGCCAGCTAAGATAAGCAGCAGTACTGAATGAGTTAAGTTCTATGTGAATCCAGTCTCAGTTCATTAAATTATAGGAGATTTACAAACAGAAAGGATTTTTTTTTAACTAGCTATTTCCTTTGAAATAAAAACAAAATGCTTAATTTTGTGACTTCCGTGACTTCAGAATGAGGTTGTATCTTCTCACCTCAAGATACATGTACTGTGAGCAACTGCCAAGCCAAATGCACACTGCTGCAAAATTGTTGCCAGAGGGCTAACTTTAACTGCCCATTCCAGCCAGGCCTGATCAGATTTTACATGGAAAATTCCAGTCTAAAAAAAACACTGCGGTGGGTACCTTGGACAGCATTCCGAAGGGTGTGACCTATCCTTGGGACATTTCACATTTTTATATTAGCCTCAGACATTGTAAAAAGTTGCAGTTTCCAACACCTGGTGATTGTTCAAAAACTGAGTTAGATGTGTAGGTTAGCTTGGAATGGCTGCCAATACCAGTCCATGTGATGACCTAGTTTTAGCTTGACCTCTTCATTCATCAGAAACTGGACCCAGCATAGATACATGTACAGCCTCTAGAGCTATGGCAGGACAGCTCTTTACACATGTACGTGTTGCCTCCTGAACTGTATTTCTCTGAGCTGAGGTCAATCTTTGGAAGAGTGACCATTGAAGGCTTCCATATTTTAGTGCGTATTAATCTGATATCTTGATGGAAAACAATTAACAGAGTATTATTTAATACAGGTAAGGGATCAAGTACATGCTAAGTGACTATATATAGGCCTACAAAGCCTGTCAACCACTGAAGGAACTATTCTGGTCTGAGAAAGAATGAACAATTTGGAACTATTTTTATACATGTACGTGTGCTTCGGACAACCCTAAAATCAGAAATTTTCTTGATCCCATAATAAATGTGAGACAACTCACCTTTCTATAAAGGTGAGACAACTCACCTTTCTAAAAATATTTATAAGCTTATAGTTTACCCTATCTAAGGTATCCATGGAAAATCTCAGTGCCATTATTATAACCATATATGCGGAAATTAATATTTTGCATAATTTATTCCATCCAGTTGTGAATATTTATTCCGTAGGCAATGAGTTAAAGATGTAATCAGCCTCAAATCTAGGGTGGAATCGATCTCTCCCAAACTCCGTGAAAGTGACATATGTTACGACGGGTATAAAATAGAACACATTTGACCATAAACAACTAAGGTTGTTTCCAACATTCACGAGAAAATAGAAGGAATTTGTCTTTAGAAATAAACGGCATGGCATTTTATTTATTTTTCGACGGCTGTGTCAACAAGCATTTACACTCATGGTGCATTCTGCCCACGTATGGTCTGCCACTCTACCGATCCTCAGGCACAAGCTATGACATTTTATGAGCGTCGCTACGTCACTCAAATGTCACACAGTGATTTCATTTTCCTCTCCACGTTCAGCACATGTTCAATGATGAAACAGAAAACCCGTGGAAGTGGGCAGTGTTTCAAACTTCTCTGGCAAGATATTCCTGCATTCGTTGAATATGGCAATCCCACTATCTGATCAAATAGACTTCACAGCTGAAAAACAGACGGGAGAGAGTATAGAAAATCTATCGATTTTGAGGCTGATTACATCTTTAACAAAGGTTTAAAAATGCAGATCTCTAGTAGTAGTACTAGCTCCCTTGTTCTTTACTATGTGAGAACAACGCTACGGCTGCAAACCAATCACCAGATTGAGTTGTTGGGAAAGTGCCGTACGGGCAATATTTGCCAAACCAATTGACCATATGGTAACCAATAAAATAATTCGATTCTATGTCCACTTACCTTCCATCAAACACCTTGTTTATGAGTGACTGTCCATTTTTAGCTTTGCAAGAAGTCTAAACTCGGATGAGGGGGGGGTAAAACTCTCCATATCGCCGCTGTGCATGTAGTGTTTGGCACGCGGTGTTGTGGCGCGAAATCAGCGTTCGGCGATGTGGACAGTTTTACTCCCTTGTCCGAGTTTAGATGTCTTGCAAAGCTAAACGTCAACAGACCACTCTTAAACAAGGTGTTTTATGAAAGGTAAGTGGACATAGAATACAATTATTTTATTGCTCATGGTTAACGGGTTCGGCAAATGTTGCCCATCCGGCACTTTCTCAACAACTCAATCTGGTGATTGGTTTGCAGCCGTAGCGTTGTTAGTAAAGAACAAGGCTACACCGGAGCTACAGCAGATCCCCATCTGAATTTAGATGGAGATCTAGTAGAGGGGTATGTAGATCGATGAAGTCTTAGTCATATATGCACACATCGCTATCTTTGTTATGCTGAGATTCAAAATATGTCAGAAAACTCCATGAAGGCGTGATTAACCCTTTCACCGATTAAACCCGGTGTACGGGGATAACGAGAGTGCCACCCGTACGACCATCCCCGGTTGATCGGGTTAGCTTTAAACCTGTTGGCCATCACGATGGGTACAGCACTTTTATTTTTTTGCATTCGTTTTAACGGAAACCTATCAAACACTGTATACTTCTGGAAAGCCGAAACCCTGATCAATTTGATTCTCGAAATTGTTTGCTTGTTTGAAAAATAAATAAAACAAATTTAGATGTTGAACGAAAAAAATCGGAATGAAAAATGCATTTTTCCCCACATACCGTGTGACGGGCATCTCGGCAGCGAGCCGCAAAAATGGAAAAAATCATCGAAAACCTCATCCTAACTCCTGTATTTTTTATGTTACATGACTGGTAAAGCGTGGTGAATATTCCCCAGACGACTGAAACTGCCAACGACGACCGGCAAAGTTTATTTCCATATTTTTACGAGTCTTGATCCGCAAAGTTTGTCGAACACATTTCAAAATGTCGGCAGCAAGCTGCGTTATTGAGCCGACGAGCCAATCGGTATGCGTAATTTTGCCCACATGACCTCTAGCAGCCAACAGATTTGAGACGAGCGTAGACAGTGGCTGGAAGGATGGAATGACATCATTTTATAATCCAATCGTATCCTCCGTTTTATTTTGCCATCCATTCAAGGTTATTTCCTGTCTAGAAAGGTGAAAGGTCGCGCTTTCCAACGAGAGGTCAAACATGAAAATTGGCCGAGTAAAACTCGAGAAAAACGCTGTCAAATGCGGTCGAAAAAAGACGATTTCTCCGTTGGATTTTGATGTTTTTGAGTCGAGAAAGCCGGGGAAAGCGCATTCTCTCGCAGTAAAACCTAATTTTGTATGCTATTTTATTTATTTTGCTATAAAACTAGAGCAAATAACACTGGAGTGTGTCTTGTGGAGACAGGTTTCTTATGTTTTTCTGCAAATCTCGGACGCAAACGCAATTTCTAGCATTCCAAAGACAACATATACAAATTTTAACAGTTCTCAGGGAATTGATCGTCAGCAGGTCACTTTTGTCAGGGGAAATAATCGGTGAAAGGGTTAAAAGATGATATCTCAAGAACGAGGAATTATTAACTGTTGAGAGTTGGCAGGCGGCGAGAAGGACCAATGTAGAGGAAAATGAGGTATAGTTTATTAGCCTTGGTGGACCAGTAAAGCGAACACTTTTGAGTGATTTTAATTTCCAGAAATGCGATTTGAATATTAAAATAAAAACTAGTGGCAGAAAACAAAGGACCGAACTTTGATAATTATTTTCAGGTATGAATATATTCTCCAGCAGCAATTTACTTGAGCGAGGAACGATTTCAAATAGAGTGGTTTGATCTCGGAAAATATGGTGATACTAGACCAGTAAGCGAACACTTGCTTGTCAACGATTTTTCAACCATTTAGAGATACATTATTATTGGATATTGGTCATTGTATGTCGAGAATAGATTGTTGAGCATATATAGTACTTATACACAGTAAAACAGGCTTACGCTGAGTGAAAAACATCATAAAGCCGCGACCTACCGTCAAAAACTACGTCGGAGGGAGCAGTCATTTCAGCATGAAGTATCGCCATTCCACATTATGAGAGAAAACAAGGGGAATAACTCAAATCATTACTTGTCCCCTCCAAATCCACAGTAGCGCCCTCACCAGCATCAAAACTTTTGCCGATGTCAAAGATGACGAAAGAAAAAGTTATTTTTCCCAGATATCATCAGATTCACCATCAATTTCTCCAACTTCTAATGCAATTACTATCTTGATCTGACTTTCTGTCAGTTTGTACAAAAGATGCAAATCTCAAAATATTTTATTTGTTGACCTCCCAAGCGACCTGTCGTCTGCTTTTTCTAACAGAATCGAGCGACAAACGAGCCAGTTTCGTAAGTAGAAATAACCAACTAATCAAGCAGTTGAACAATTATAAGTTTTGCGTATTGTTAATTTCTCAGGATTTAGTATTTTGCCTCATTTAGTTGGACCTGTTCGCTTACTGGTCTTGTTCTCTTACTGGTCGGAAGCTGCTACTATTTGCTGCCGTTTTATTTCGTGTGCAGTTCGGATATTGGACAATGTCATTCAAAGTTCGGGAGTAGGATGTGTTATGTATAGGAGTCCCTTAGGCCTTTTTTTTTTTATTAATTGGTTTACGGATTTTTCTGGCAAAAATGTCCAGATGGAGGATGGAAAAAAATAAAAATAAAATCAAGCCTCCACACTTTATTTATTTTTACTTTCTGACAAACTTCTTAGACACGAGAGGGCGGTCAAAAAAAAAAATGATATGTCAAATCCAGGTAATAGCCAGTGTAATAATTACAAGACATTTACCAAAAGATCAATGACGGACGTTTCCTTCAACCAAGCGACAATATCAGTCGCTTTGCGTGAAACCAACACTTCAATAGGGGTGTTGACAGGACAAGTCATGTTTCCTGCTGTTATTTTGGACAGACAGGCCGGCAGATATGTCGTCAGTTGTCACTGATCTCCTTCAAGACCAAGTCCCCCACCGTCCCAGCAGTTACTGGACCGACAAAGCCCTTCAAAAGGACGGTCGCGTCCTGTCTAAGAGTCAGTGAAAACCACCGCGAAGCCGAACCCGCCATCTTGGCTTCAAACACTGCGCCGTTGAAATGATGTCATGTCTGGCCCCCGTCTGGCCCCCGAACTACAGCCGAAGGTAACATGGAAGTCGGAAACCACCACCACTGTAACCAAGGGAAGTAACCCGCCTCCAAGACCAAGATGTCTGCAGAGTGTGAGAGTGTTGAACTCGTGCGAACTCGAGCGTGAAGAATTTATATAAGATGTTTTACGCACAGCAAGTATTAAAATGAGACCAATATTGCGAATTTTATGTTTTTATTCTTCCGACAGAGAGGTCAGCAAATGTGACACGTCGGCGGATACGACAGAAATAAAAAAAAAATCGAAAATCCAATTTTATTTTTATTTCACTTTTGGCAAAATGAAGGTCGGCGGATCCGTAAACCAATCAATAAAAAAAAAAAGGCCTTAGGCTGTACTCATTTAATACACAGCCAGGCGAGACTACAGCCATTCCTGGGCAAAAGACACCCATGGCTAGCTCCGGTGCAGCCTTGTTCCATACTACGTGAGAACAAGGCCCCGGCTGTAAACCAGTCACCAGATCGAGTTGTTGGGAAATTGCCGTACGGGCAATATTTGCCGAACCAATTGACCATAACCAATAAAATAATTCGATTCTATGTCCACTTACCTTTCATGAAAATCCTTGTTTATGAGTGACCGTCCGTTTTTAGCTTGGCAAGAGATCGAAACTCGGACGAGGGGGGTTAAACTGTCCATGTAAAACTTATCGATGTAAAGATGGCGGAGATGTGGACAGTTTTACCCCCCTCGTCCGAGTTTCGATCTCTGCCAAGCTAAAAACGGACGGTCACTCATAAACAAGGATTTTTATGAAAGGTAAGTGGACATAGAATCGAATTATTTTATTGGTTATGGTCAATTGGGTCGGCAAATATTGCCCGTACGGCAATTTCCCAACAACTCGATCTGGTGACTGGTTTACAGCCGGGGCCTTGTTCTCACGTAGTATGGAACAAGGCTACACCGGAGCTAACCCATGGCATGCTACCTGTGGCTGTGCACCACAACGGCACAAGCTCTTTGCTCGCGGTCATACATGCAGCTTTGCTTCCCACTTACCTACAAACTTCTTTCTCCATCGTTTTTCACGGGTTGTAATATCGGCATGGTTCGCACAATGTGGTGATCTTATCGTTCTTTTTTTAAATGATTTAAAAAAAAATGTTTAACTGAGTTCTCTGTTCTGAAATGCGCCATATTGTCCCAATGCATGCTGGGAATAATAACAAAACTTTGAAAGTGTGTGGGTGGGTCACGGAATACATGCACGGTCTTTATTCAAACAGATCTCTGTCAGTTCAAACGATCCCGATAAGTAATGAAACTACCACATCCGAATTGCTTCACCAGTATGTACATTTGAATTAATTTGCCAGCAAAATCAGGGGCGGCGGAAGCGGAGGGGGGTGGGCCCCCACCCAGTTTGGAGAGGGCGGGGGC
>JAVTVY010041407.1:0-19563 GCA_036873755.1 Hanleya hanleyi | reverse complement strand
ACATATCTCGCCCAGTAGCATTCGCTAGATCCTGTGTTAAATGTGACGAGTTTGATCAACGTCACAAAAAAATTATCGTAGAAACTAATAAAACAAGGCTATACCACCAAGCGCCTCCACTCAAAGTTTCTCAAATTTGGCGATACATATCGCATGCTGATACCAAAAAACGAGCGTAGCGTGCATGATCTATGGCGTTACGTTTCGTAAGTTTGTTTAACTCGGGGCTAAGAGCCGAATGAACCCATGTAGTTGAAGATCCTCATGGTGTTCGTATGAACAGTCACAATCAAAGCGTGACTGAGATACATCATTTTCAGATGAGGAATTTACAACGATACGGATTTGATATTTTTGGAACATCATGATGTCGTGCTGGCATTATTGAAAACTGTTAACCGCTTCTCTCTTGCCTATGTTTATACTATGATTGTCTTTTTGAATTTGATGCCAATACTGTTATATGGAATAGGTCTTTGGATTATCGATGCGGATATTCTTTAATGGATGACGACTTAATAATGAATGACGGACCAGACGCTTGTATTGTAAACACACCGAGCACTCGGGATCTCAGGTTGCTTATAATATGCTGGAGGGAATAATATGTGTAATAACGCAATATGCTTGTTGTTGATCTCTCTTTCTCTCATATGCTTGTATCAAGGCATTAAACTTTTAGGGGCTAGGTACAGGTGCGTGCGGATGGGAGTACATGTGTAGAGGGTTTTACTCCCAAGCGTTAGGGCGTCACTGCGTGAAGATGGGCGTTCGATACGCCTTAGTTGTACCTTAATCACTCGCTCTTACCTCACTGACTCACTCACTCTCTCACTAACACACTCAATCACGCATGAGCTCATCCACACTTAACTCACCCCACCCTCTCACTGTACCCGGTACCCTACAGAAAATGTAACTCTGCCAAGCGCATGCGGATATCGCTTTCGATAAATACAGCTCTGAGGCCCCTTCAGTCCTAGGCTACAACGTAAGTCAGGTATTCCCCACACCCACCCTTGTACAAGAACATGGGGATTCATGGAAGTCATGGAAACATGTCCTGTAAACTCATTTTTCCCGGAGTTTTAGTTTTTCAGAAATCATATTTTTTGCATCCACCCACCTGTGACGTGAATCTCAGTGACCTCGAGAAGCGCTTCAAGTATTGGTCCACAGGCTTGCTCATATGGGCTCGTGTATACGGGTGTATTCGTGGGCATATCCCCAGTGCAATATTCCCGTAAATCTAATCGTAATCTACCCGCCGGGCGCTTCAAGACGACACCCAGCACGGCTCACTGGGGGACAGAATGGGTCATCTATCGCCCAAAAACTCACATGCGCACTCCCGAAATTCATTTTTCTCTACCACACCTCGACTGTGCATGCGCACCATGACACCGATTCCGATTTCGGTCTACACTACGAGAGCTTCAAGACAACCTGCACGGCTCATTGTGACCCAGGATGGTCCATCTATCGCCAAAAACGTCCATGCGTACCCCAAAAATGTCATCTTTCTGTAATAATCCACGACTGTGCATGCGCTACGTGATGTCACTTCCGGTAAATTCTACGCACATCGTAGTCAACACTAAGAGAGCATCAAAAAGACATTCTACGTGACATTTTGAACCAATTATTTCCCAAATCATCCTTTGGAAGCATTCCCACGTTTACAACCCACATTTCTCCCTCTCAATTTCACCCATATTTAGAAAATAGATTATGCTCGTAGAGGTTTGCAAGATGACGTCATTAGTTTTCTGTGTCGACACCAGGGGGTGCTGTTATATATATTTTGTTGTATATATTTGTTCATAGAATTCTGCGTCTTTAATTTGATCTTTTTTGTTCATTTTTCTCTGAACTGTTTGCTCCACTATACATTTCAACATATTGTCAGTCTGTACACATGCTCAAAATGATCATGCATGCAGACACATTCTTCTCGCCAAACCCAATTCTCTTTTCTCTCTTACAGTACAATGATCTCGGTCTTGTCACTATTCTCTGAATTTTACTCACTCGCGTATTTTCGATTGTTTCAAAAAGTACCAGGTGAATTCCAGACTGCTCTCTGTACGTGCAAAATTCTCTTTTCTTTCTATCGGTACAATGATTTCTGACTTGTCAACTATTTTCTGAATTTTACTCACGCATTTTAATTGTCTCAAATAGCACCTTGAGCTAATGTCGATTTTTATTCAATTGATCATTCAACTCTTTTGTATATTTTCTCGGGCAGCTCGACGCATGCGAGGCTTGATGTCGGTGACATCACTCCTCTCGTTTTTGTTTTCTGTTAGTTTATGTTTCGAGGTTTGTCTCATTCAATGTATTGTTTCACTGCTTCACCTAATTGTATACCTAGCAGAGCATGTGATCCTGACATATATAACACTAATTACTCACCCTACCTTATTGCTGAATACACCATCAATACTTTTATTTACCCAAACTTCATTCATCATAGTCATTTACTACAGTATTATTACAGCATTTTGATATACTTCCAATTAGGTAATTTGTTATCCTACTCCAAATGAATCTACTCAGTGAACTTCCTTTTTATAATGCTAATATTGATACTAATTATAACCACTATAATCAATCTGATGAAAAACTCGATGGGTTCGAAAATATGTGTTTCAATCCTCTACAACTAAATTCTCCAGAAAATTCTACATACCTATAACTGATGATACTGATGGCGAAACTTATCATTGGGAGAGCATTAGCAAACACCAATCTAACTATTTTTTCGAAAATGAACTTGAACCTTTCACAATAGCAAACTCTATCTCTGACAAAACCTCTCTTTCAACATTACACATTAACGCGAGGAGTCTAAAGAAACACTTCAGTGAAGTCCTAGCTCTCGCCCATAACACCAACTTTAAATTTTCTATTATAGGCATATCTGAAAGCTGGCTTGATCCGTCAACTGAACAATTATATGAAATTCCCGGTTATCAACCTTTCCCTCTTTCAAGAAACACGAAGAAAGGTGGTGGGGTGGTCCTGTACATCAAAGATGGATTCACAAATTGTAAAATTCGAGATGATCTTTCTTTCATTGACGATTGTTCACAACATGAATCCCTTTTTGTAGAAGTGAAAGTTGATAATGATCTCTTTAAAACACACTGTCATGGCCCCTCAAGAGAATTTTTTGAAATTATGAAATCCTTTTATTTTTTCTCCAAAATCACAAAGCCTACAAGAGTAAAAATCTCACTCCGCTACCCTGATTGATAATATATTCACAAATTTTCACGAACATGACCTAGGCTCTGGCATTATCCTGTCCGACATCACTGATCACTTTCCCATTTTCCACACAACAACATGCCACCATCTCTCATCTCAAAATAATAAGCCAAAACTAAAATCCCGAAAAATAAATTATGTTCAAAAAAATGTTTTTAAAGATAAGCTAGCAAATATAGACTGGCGTCATGTCATAAATGACGAAAATACTGATAATGCTATGGACAGTTTTCTAAGTACATTCCACACTTTGTACGATGAATGCTTCCCTGTCATAACTAAACATGCTCATAATGTGACTATTCTTAAACCCTGGATTACGCCGTGTTTGCTGAACTCAATTAGAGAAAAAAATAGATTATATAAATTGCACCTAACACAAAAAGACCTTACTGTTACTGGTGAATATAAAACCTATAGGAATAAACTAAACCATACTCTGAGAATAGCAAAGAATAAATACTATGAACACAAATTTCAGGAGACTTATAATGATATAAAAGGGACTTGGAATGTCATAAACGGATTGTTGGGGCGCAAAAAGACCAGAGATCTTCCTAATGTATTTAAGATGAACGGCAATGATATAACGGACCCAAATGAAATCGCTTCACACCTTAACGATTACTTTTCCTCAATTGCCTCCGATTTGGCCTCTAAAATTCCACCAACCCAAGATGACTTTACAACATACCTCAACGAATCATACGAAACAGATTTTTCTTTTAAGCCCTGCACACCCTCTGAAATTTCTGACATCATTAACTTACTTAAGAATAGATCCCCTGGCATTGATGGCATTCGTATGTCGTTGATAAAGCCAATATCGAGTCTGATCTCAACTCCGATCTCTCATATCATTAACCTTTCTTTGCAATACGGTAGTGTTCCACATTCTCTGAAGACTGCAAAGATAACCCCCGTTTATAAATCTGGAAACAAAATGCTCGCTGAAAATTATCGACCAATTTCTGTTCTTCCATGCTTCAGCAAAATATTTGAGAAACTTGTAGCTTCCAGGATGATATCATTTCTTGAAGCGCAAATGATAATCTGCTCAAATCAATATGGCTTCCGCGCTAATCACTCAACATTTCACGCAGTTCTAGCTTTATATGAAACGCTTGTTGCAGCCAAGGAACAGAAACAGTTCAGCATATCCACTTTTCTTGACCTCTCCAAAGCCTTTGATACAGTTAATCACGAAATTCTCCTGTATAAACTCAATTACTACGGTTTACGTGGTATGGCAAATGACTGGTTTCGCAGCTATCTATCTTCTCGCTCACAGAGTGTATCATATAATGGTATCCTATCGTCTCTTAATCCAATTTGCACGGGAGTTCCCCAAGGATCAATACTTGGCCCGATACTATTCTTAATATAAATTAATGACATAAATAAAGCCTCATCAATCTTGAACATAAATCTTTTCGCAGATGATACAAGTGCCACCCTTTCAGACACCGATCCTACTAGACTTGTGGACATCATGTCCCTGAAAACTTACGTAACTGGTTTTTCTGCAACAAACTCTCACTAAATGTACAAAAGACCAAATATTTACTCTTCAAACCGAATAGGTCTCCCCATACTAATATACCGAATTTATCAATCTTTGGTCTGGAAATTGAGTCTGTTCGTACTTTCAAATTTCTTGGAGTTTATTTTAATGATAAACTAAACTGGCAAACTCACATTGATGAAATTTCATCCAAAATGGCAAGAAATATCGGTGTAATTAATAATATACGAAATTGTCTCAACAGAAAAACATCGATAATGCTATATTATGCTTTATTCTACTCTTACGTTTCCTATTGTCACTTGATGTGGGGAAACACATTCCCAACTCACCTAAAACCTCTTGTGATTCTTCAGAAAAGACTTATCCGTATAATAACTTTCAGTAATAAACTTGCCCACACAAACCCATTACTTGAACAATTAAACATCCTACCGCTCTCTAAAATCAATGACTATCTTATTCTGCTATTTACGCACAAATGTCTCAACAATGCTCTTTCCATCCCGGCCAAGTTCTCAAACTATTTCACAAAGCTCTCCCAAGTCCATTGCTATCCAACTAGACAAGCCAACTTCAATCTTTATACAGCACGGATTCTCTCAAATTTATCATTTTATTCAACAAAGTCAAAGGCAACACGAATTTGGAATTGTTTATCAATTGAACTGAAGTCTTGTCTATCATTCTCATTGTTTAAGTCCCATCTGAAACGTATATTTTCTCCATCCTGAATCTGGCTATTATCAATCAAAACCAAAGACTATCTGATGGTGTATTGACAATTATGTATAAAAGGCATTTTGAATATTCCAACGCTCAAATATAGTGATCGCAGTATATACTATGAGACAACCCCTTTTATGTAAAACAGATATATCTGACTTATATAATTATTCTCTGACTAGTAATTGACCACTGTACATGCATGTTTATGATTATGCTCGTAAGTCAACACTTCATGCCAAATCAGTACTACTGTTATTACAAATACTCTTGGGATACAACAAGCCCCCTGGGGTTTTATTCCCGTCATTCTATCTCTGTTCTATTCTATGTACATATTATTTATTTGAATGATGAATAAACAATCAATCAATCAATCAATCAATCTTAATTCATTAGTTATGCTAAATAAGCTAAGAAGCGTGACAATGTCCATCGGGGGTTACAGACACCCTATGATACCGCTTGAACCAGTCAAGCGTAATAGGGCATTTCATTGTGAGTCGACTGCGTATGTGCCGTCGGAAGTGGAATTCTTTACGGACAACCACAGACACGTCGGAGTTTCACTAAATGATACCCCTGGAACCAGTGGTTCATACTCCATTTAAGGGTCACGAGACAATGCATACAATAGCCAAGTCTCGGGACAACAATATGTCTATACTTGATCCTTTTCAGTTGCACAAAGACTGGGCAACTGCTCCCTGCATGAAGTATCAACCTAACCAGGCACACACAATAGACCACTATGGTTGGACTGCATATGCGCAACCGGACGTGATACTGTGTACCGGGTAGGACAGGATACAGAGACTCCGGAATTTCACCAAATGATGGCCCTAGAACCAGGCATGCGCAATAGGGCAATGTGGGTTAACTTCACATACGTTATCGGAAATATAACTCTTTGTCGAGTACAACATGAACTAGAGACATGGGATTTCACCAACGGGGACACCTGGATACAGTCATGTGCTGGGTCGGCTGTGCATGGGCAACCGGAAATGCAGTGCTTAGTTTTGCTATTAACTTCCGACAGATTCAGTCTTTTTTTAAATTGAGCACATACACATGGCTGATGTCCTAGCCTATACTTGTTTCTGACCTCCTGGCAAATTAAATCAACTTATTTTACACCTTTCAAAACTAGTTGATAATATGTAGACGACTGGCTTTCTTTGAGATCACTTATGTTTTCCTTGAACAAAATTTGACACAGGACACGTCTTCTTTGTGTTCTATCCATATTCGCTGTGTCGAAGTTGAATCCAGTACAGTTCGCGAATTGTAAACAAATTCCTCCACATCTCAGCACAGAGGTAGTGGAATAGAGCGCAACCTCAGAGCCAGTGATTCCCATCGTGAAGTTGAGATATCTCCGAAAATACGAGTCTGAAATTGTAATATTGAAAATGTATTAGTGGAAAAGATTGTTTGTATTCATACAAATCCACGTACATTAGGCAGTCGTAGTCCATACCTGAGGAGAGTTTGGGCCTGGGGTTAACAATGAATGATTAGCCGCGAGCTATCACGAGATACACAGTAGTGGGTGTACTGATTTCAGACTAATGAATAATTGATATTTATGACGGATATTAGGTTAACGGAAAGTAGATCTCGCCGACTACCCAATTACAGCTAAATTTCTAAATTAAGTGCTAGAACCAGATAAACTTATTACCCACATAGATTTTGAGTAATGCAAGCTTGTACATAGGACGTAAGTTTGCATTGTAATCTGCTTTGAGAAAGCGGTGGACAGGCATCCCAAAAAGTCCCTTCTTGCAGTTATTATGGCGTGAGTTATTATGGCGTGAGTTAAACCACGACTACTGGCCTTCGCTTATTCGTCGCAACAAAGACAGATGTTGACCAGAGTGGAGTTAACGGATCGGAATCTTTTTTATTTGATGCCTACTGTGTGTACCTTATCTGCCAACATGTTAATCACCAGCAGTGTATTCCAAACATGAATCAATAGTCTTGTAATCCCTTCCTCGCCTAAACAAGGTGTATCTCCATCCTAGATTGAATGGTGATAGAGTATCGTGTGCTACTATCTTTAGTTCCGAAACTAAAACCTGTCGATTTCCAGGTAAAAGTTCGATTTTCACTGCCGAAGCCAAAGCTCTATTGTTAGCTTGAGAAGGTATTGGGTCTACTATAGGAGGAAAATATGTCATATTCTCAGATTCACTGTCATGCCTTCAAGCGATTGAGAGTGGAACTTCAACTCAGTCCATCATTTTGAACATTCTACAATTATATGATCTTAGATTTCATCAACAGATTGATGTTGTGTTTTGTTTGTTGCCTAGCCACGTTGGCATCAAAGGAAATACTGAAGCTGATGAAATGATTAAAGCAGCCCTAGATAATGAGGTTGATCCTGTTGGAATCCTATATAACGATTTCAGACCCTCTATCTGTGCTTATGTTAGAAAGCTGTTCCAATCTTTATGGGATGCTGTGGATAATAACAAACTTCATGAGTTTCAAAAAACTGTAGGATATATTCATCTGAGTAGCCAGAAACGTATCGATCAAGACATGATCAGGCGATGTAGAATCGGCCATACCCGATTAACTCACAAACATTTACTAAAAGAGGAACAAGTTCCAAGGTGTACTCCATGCCGCGAAGATCTCACAGTGAAACATATTCTGATCGACTGTATAGATTTTAAGATTATAAGGGACTCTTTTTATCAAGCAGCTACTTTAGAAGATCTATTTAGTCGGGTAAAAAGAGACTGTATTTCAGGTTATTTTAAAGAAATCGTTTTGTTGCATAAGTTCTAATGTAGGTGCATGTCTTTGGTGTGTTGTGTCGATTACTTCGCAATTGCTGGGTTGTTGACTTGTTTTTTTGTTAGAATACTTAGACTTTTGTTTGATCGTCGCTATATAGCTGAAATATTGCTGAACGCGACATTAAACCTTAATTATCTCTCTCTCTCTCTCTCTCTCTCTCTCTCTCTCTCTCCTAGATTGGAGCGATATACAAGAGGTGGGAAAAATTGAAGACGTCTTGGCGACTAAACCATCTGACTCTACAAGGAAGCTTTCCTCGACACCTCACATTCAGACCAGAGAGTACCGTGTATTCTCGGACGTAGCCTTGGAGATTATGAAGTATCCACACGGCCCCTAGCACCGGCTTAAGCGGAATTAGATACGTTAGCCCAGGAGCTGTGATGGCAGATCAGCTCAAAGAAATAACTCCTCGGATGTCGATGGACGGGCGCCGAGGACGTCAACGTGGGGTAAACATGGTAAATTATAGAATACCCAGAAAAACTAAACTGTAATGCCCGATGTCGTACGGCTAAATTCCCCACTAAAACAATGAACCTGGTACACATACGAATGAAGCGTCTTCATGGATTTCGCAACTGAAAATTTCAGCCAATCAGAAAGCAACATTCTGTGTATATTGACCAACGAGTACATGTTTTATTCAAACATGACAAGATGGTAAATCTTTTGCCTTTGACTAAAAACAAAACCTTGTGAAGATGTATAATCCATGATGAAATCCAAATTCCCGCACAAGTAACATGTGACATATCGGGACAAGAGAAAAAAGGGATTGGTATCCCTAATTTGCTTCCGATGTTTCAGAATGTAAAGTCCATGTAATCATAAAGTTTAGAGGATAGGTATTAGTGTATGTTACTTTCTGGAGAAACAAATTCAAACAAACCAGATTTAATGAAAACTCAAAGTCATATGCCCCAAGGCATACGAATAAGATACTTCAGTGACAATAACCTCAGTAAACATTGAGTGTCTTAGCATTAGTTTGAGGTGTAGCCATGTGTTTTAGGGAGTTATTTTCTTCTTAGTTTCGATGAGACCCCGGGATATGAGTCAGCGATTCTCACATAGTTTTTGGTTCAGACTTCATGTCAGGTCGCTAGGACCAAATTTAATTGTACTTGCACCATAAACTTACTTTAAAAAACAAAATCACTCATAAGATTATCCATCATCAAACTGGGACTATCGATGTTTTTGGTATCGCTTTTCGCAGACGTTATGAAGATTTGAATTGCAGCCTAGTATGAGTATGGAGGGAGACAATCTATGTAGAAATCTCGCGATAACGTGCCTTTGTCACATACCAGGTACTATAGTACCAGTTTACAAGATTACTCAGATTGACCAATTGGCGCGTTTGTGATAACTCCTACGACAGTGAAAACGAACTAACTGCAGGTTTTTATAATGAATCCACCGACACAATCACATTGTCTTTTGCAACATTTTCATGTCCTTGAATAGCACACGTAATAATTTGTAGATCAGTAGATTATTTGTCGGAATGTCAAAGAATGTTTGTCGATGGTTACTGGTAATACAAAGTAATATGTATAATAAGTTGTAATAAGTGAAGTAATACGGGAAACATCCAACCGGTCGATGTCAAAATACATCAATGGCAAACAGACTCGTGAAGAAACAGTTGACTGCCTGCCGGCCTTACGAATAAGGCTGAATGTTGACAGAAAAACAATGATCGCTGACGGGCGATCTGGCTGTCTACATGTACACATATTAAGATAAATATATTTATCATTGGTACAGGAGCGAGTTAACCTAGCGCTATTTTACGCGACATATGGTATGCTAATGAGGCCACGCGATATAGCGCTTGGAAGTTATTGTGGAGGTCACCTGTGTGGGCTTTTCACCCAGGTAATTTGTATTCAGTCGCACAGGTGTGTTGATTCTTTTGTGAGTTTTCAGGAGATTAGCTGTGAATTAGTATTTTATGCAAGAAGGCAGTCTTCTTGCGTAAGAGTGAGGGTATATATACGGCAGGGAGCCGGAGATATCTCATCGAAGTCCAGGCCAAGCCAGGCCGTTGCGGTACATGTTTTTCGATTGATTTACGACGACCGATTTCTGTTTTATTTTGTTTTTGCAGAGGATGTTGACCTTCATGGAATACGAGCCCGGTCTGATTTACTGAAAGACGAGCTGTTTTGACATCTGTATACCATATCAATGTAGCCTGACAAACAAGGACATTTATTGTAAATCAAAGATCATTTGTTAGGGATGGAGTTCGTCATCCTTTTAAGAGAGATGCTTGGCGCACTGCTACGAACACAGGTTTTCAGAGTTTTCCTAGCGAGGTTTTATCTCTGTTTTTGCCTGGGCGGCGTCCGGTATCGAAGTAGGTTTTTTAAATTTTCTGAGAAAACCGTTTTGATTCCCTGTACCGCGCGGCCGGGCTCGGGGGGCCTTGGCTACTCTATTTGGAATAAAGAGCGGATGTTGAAATAATAAATATTTTGTGTTCGTTTGAGTGCCACGAATTAGAACATAACTCGATTTTGTGGTTCCTGCGATTCCCAAGAATACTCAAGTTTCGAGATGGCGAAAACAGTGGAACATAGCCTAGTGTGACCAATTAGCGACCAATTTCACTGCATTTTTTAGTCTTCGTTAAAAACTACATCATCCCTGGACCAAGGACTACCATGGAATAAAGTAGAACCTATCAGGATTATTTGTGTATCATTTTGTCATTGTTTCCAACCAAACTTTTCAAGTTTGGATGTCCAGAAGCGTACAGGGGCTACTCCGGATATTTGCCGATCTGTGTAATCAATTAGCGTGGGTGTTTGAATTTCATTATTTTGGCAAGTTTTATTCCATTACTGGTGATAATTTTGCTGTATAAATAAAGTTGGTATGTTATGAATATCCTTGCAACAATAAAACGTTATATTCTAACTAGTAAGTCCCGTTATTTCACGCAAATGATGCACCCACCAAGAAAAACCCCACCGCCATAAAGTGTGTGGAGCATTCATTATCTACGGCTAACGTTGGTTTCGTATGCAACATTTGCCAGTGAACCACATTGTGAAGGAGTACAATAAGTGCTCCCTTGTCGTGGCGCGCTGTTCAGTGCGGTCAGAAATTGCTCCTCAGCAAATGTTACGGTTAGGAAACTGAATTTCGCCAATTCTGACAAATAGTCAGAAAATCAACTCATCGGAAAACTATGTTTAGCAAATATCTGAATTGATTCATGGAAATCAAAGCATTTGAAATGGTCGATATCTTTTTCATTGTTGTAAATACGGACGTCGTCTGCTTCATTTATTCGCCAAGTTCACCACCCAAGCAGAAATTTGATAGCACAGAATAAAGACAATACTGGTTTGTATTCTCGTATAAAATTTCATTTCATTCTGTTGGATATTTTTCTATGCAGAAGGAATATAAGCTTCCAACCCACGCTATTACAACCAACACGTTAATTGGTCACACTAGGCTAGCTATTTCCCGTGACCTATGGTAGGGCCAGACTGCCTAGAAGGTGACGAAGAAACTTTCCCCTTGTTCATAATTTTCATACTAGTACGCCAAATTAAGTTTATAAAGGAAGAGAAATGCACACTGGTCCAAATTCAGTACGTTTTGCCACAGAATTTAAACCAGTTACTAATACAGGATCATATATTTTGATAGCTCGCATTGGTATTCTGGCCCCACCAAGTCCTATGAATTAATCTCCCCACAAAGAAGAGTTCCAATTTCTTTGGCACTGCACTGAAACTCAAAACATGCGTATTATGAGTAACGATCCGACCTCCAAACAGGGTTGTCTCTCCTTCTGTCATGACATCAGTATCTGACACATTTGCGTACACTTCGCCATCCATGAGATGGCTTGCGAATCGCGTGTCTCCATTATCGCGGAGCGATATCCGGTATTTTACCGGATTCTGTTCGGCCATCATCCGGCGGAGAACAGACGGGAGAAATCTGATAAATTTCAGGTTCTCATACCACTTTGGAAACAGATATTGCCTGGGCTTACAAAACATATATGTATGAATAACTTTCGTATCATCCAAGAGGTGTGGTAGATCTGTAACTTTGAACAAGTAGGATATCACATGACTCGAAAATGGCGGGTTACGTTGGGGTTACGTCGGTAGACTGATTGGCTGACGAAGTCACGTGGTATTGATTTCTGGAAATTCCCGCTTGTAGTTGCCAAAAGTAGGCTGAACATGGATACACACGATCCCAGGGTCAGTCTTACCGCGTACAGATGACCCAGATGGTTACAGGTTGTATCTGACATAATGGGAGACAACCGTGTTCTGAGGTGATGATGCTTGAAGACGCGGGTAGAACCTTCCGGGAAACAAAGTTTGATATGGAGGAAGTCAGATGTTATAAATAATAATTGTTTTCCATTCCAGTGTTCGAACTTTTACTATGCCATTCAAAGAGTCTAATGACTCTAAAATATCACTATGACAGAGGGTGCCGCATTATCCGGAACATCGGGGTTGCCTATTTTTGGCAAACACCCTCGAAGTGTAATTCCCTTACCTGAAACTGGTCGGTTGACATCGCTAGGCGAATCTGTCTGAATTGGAGTTGTTTTCGATGTCGTCATATTTGGCACTGATGACGTCACAGTGGTTAGCGATGACGTACCTGACTTACCGGTACTCTTTGCAGAAATGGACGATACAAGAGTTAAAGACTCTGATGTTTTAGAAGAAGAAACACTGTGTGTGTATCCAAATGATGTCTTCCAGGTGTTTAGATTATAATTGGACGTTCTGACGCTGAGTGTCGACGTGCTGGCTGCATCTCCAGCCGAGGTTGTCAGTATATTTTGGCTCCCATCTCCGTGCAATGACGTAGATTGTGGAATTTCTGACGTCGTCGTTAACAAGGAAGTTGTCAAAGAGAGCAGTCCTGCAGTTGAAGATTGGGCCGCAGCTTTGGCTGCCATTTCTGCCTCGCACATTTCAGATGTTGCCGTGTTGCACGCTTGAATACTTGTGTCACAGGAAGCCCCGGGCGCGCATCTTTCTCGGATGGGGGAGAGGCCCGTTACGCATCGATAGAAGTGAAAGCAGTCCTCCGGGTCACAGTAATAGCCGGCACCCATGGAGTCACAGAATGTATCATCATAGCTAAGAATAAAGAAAAACAAGAAATTTAGTGTTAAGAAAGATTGGTGACGAAAATTGGATAAGCCAATTTTACATTGGAAGATTATCTGACCGCTATGGTTAAAGTAAAACTACTTTTGTCTACTATAGTTAACGATTGAATACAATTAAGGGCGGTACCATTCATGGCTACGCCAAAGACAGGGTGATTACGACCGTAGCCCATTTGAAATCTATAGCTGCACCTGTTCATAGATGTTGATGTATTCACAACTGGCGTCAATCATGAATGTAGTTTGGATGGTTGGTTTGATTGGGCACGCCATCGTAGTACAATGGGCACACACCTCCACATCGCCCTACACAGGCTCCCTCGTACCTAGGACGCATAGCCACTGGTAATGAATATCTGCTCCCCGTTATATCATCTTTACATCTGTATCATATCATCTAATCTTGACCAGGTCACCCAGTCTTTGCTCTATTTCTCTTAATCATCTATATATTCATATATTCACCAATTATTTCACCCACTATGTACTGATGTGGCGTATTCTTATGCCAAGATGTACAATATTGTGAAACCGAACAGCGTCCGAATTCGACAAATCCTTCAACCTTTGAGAGAAAAGAAATTTCAATCGAGGTTTAGTTTCACTATCTGTGTTGGAGAATGAGCGTATGGGACCAAGGTTAATCCTACGAATTATAGTTAGAAGTATCCTAGGATTACTCTCTTGGTGCGACACAGAGGCCCGCAAAACAAGAATTTTGGGGGATGTGGACGGTAATATTACGGTGAAGTGTCGAAATATGGGGTCTCTATATATAACCCCATGCTTGTTGTGGTTTTATATAAAGCATGGGGTTATATATAGAGACCCCATATTTCGACACTTTACCGTAATACCACCGTCCACCCCCCAAAAAAACTCTTGTTTTGCAGGCCTGTGATGCGACAGTTGTGTTACCGTGTTGAATAAGTAGATTTTTATTGATTAAAAATTATTGATTATTGATTATCCTCACGCGACCACCGCCATCTTGTGTATGTTAGAGGAATAACAAGACAAGTCGGTCAACATTGGGTTAGAAGGCTGCAGTAAGTGACCACATTTATGATAACAATTTGCGTAAGCAAATGTGCAGACATGCAGCCCGACAGGATATTTCATAATCTGACATTTATTGAATGTAGGGTCTGTGCGACTAACCGGCATTATCTATACAGCTGCCGGACCTGAATTTCGGGCAGTCAGAAAACGAAACTGTATAGGCCTTCACCATTTTCACCACCCAAAATGCAACCCCCCGGTCCCCTTTTAATCTAAATCTCGGGCTTGGAATCCGTTCTAAACATTCCGTGGGTAGTTTATTCTAGCATTCTCAGTCTGTGGACCGAGGACGTTGTTGTGGACCCTGCAGGGACTCCAGAGAGGACTACTGAGAGACATGACATCATCAGTAGTGGAGAATGCACAAAGTCGCTCGAATGCGCATTCGGATGAGTGAACACCTCTATACACTTGCCCATAGGGGCTGGTATATAGGAGATAACGGATTGACGAGTGGCCTCAGACGTAGCTGTGTGACTTTCATCAATGTGACGTGGATTGTAGAAGGTTGATACGGTCGAATATACACTTGGGTCATAACTACATGTATATCCTTGTACACTAAACCACATGGAGGGAGTAGTGACCGTGGGCCTTGAGATGTAAGCGGACCCATGAAGATGTCACGTGACTTTGACGTTATCCGTGACGTGATTAATAAAAGAGAAAGGATGCGCACTTGGGATTAAGCGCCTATAAACCCCTAAACACTGACCCATAGGGACGGCTAGCCGCATGTGGATCCTGGATGTCGGGGTGGGCCTTGGAGTGTTTTTTATAGAATTATCTGACTATGACGTTAGCAGTAGTAGAGAAACCGCAGATACGACCAATAACACTCGTCTATCGCTATACAACACAACATTGACGGTCTGTGTACTGCAATAACGCAATATAAAATTCGATTTCTATAAGACTACATCTGTCTTCGGCAACAGAATATCAACGCTCTGTTCCCTTCGACGAATTGTCTAAGAATGGGAGTAGTTCACTCGATACAATCATACTAGAAGTTTGAAAGATATAAACTAGATGCTGCTGCTGCTTTTGGAATTTAGGTGGCGTTTACCGGGATCACATGGTTCCCATTTACGCCAAGGTATAAACTAGATATAGCTAAGATATCTACTTTATACTGACCGCTGACCACAGTGTTTAATAAGAGGGTATGCGGATAATAGACACACCTTGCTCTTTGAACGGGTGACCCGTCTCGAGCGTCGGTATGGGGATAAAAGAACAGCTACATGGGATAGGTATGAAGGGGACAAAGGAGACAGGTGCTTCATAGAATTCAAGCGTTCATTAATCCCCTATTCAGCGGAACGAGCCAATAGCTGCAGTCTGGGTGTCATATACGCCTCACACTAAAACAAAAGAACTTTCAACGCTTTAGAGAGTATCAGACGGAATGGCAAGGGACAACTAAGAACAGAGTAAGCAAAAAACGCTTATATTTTGATCCTCTTACGTGGTTAAATGTTTACGTGGTCAGCTGTTTGTCAAAGGTAGACAATCAAGACAGGTGTTCCACACAATTCTGGGGTTCACTCAAAATCGCGGAGCGAGACAATAGCCGTAATCTATGGACTATATATCTTTCACAAACAAAGACTGGATTTAAGCTGAATGAAATCGGATGATTGGAATAGAGCAAAAAAACGTGCATATTGATCGCCATTTCATGGGGTTTTTATAAAGGTTAAAAGTTTACGTGGTCAAATGTTCATGAGGTCAAATGACGCCAACAATACCCTTGCTCTTGTTCATGTGTCGCCGGAGACACGTTTATCCACTACTGTATTAGACAGAATAAAGTCTTCAAAATCCATCTACGAACCCATAAGTACCTATACACAATCGGTTGTGTATGGTGACGTCGTCCCCCTGTAGCTACGTCATTTCTCTTATTATGGCCCAATATATTAGCCAATCAATAATCGAAATTAAATAGGTTTGAGTTCAATATCGCCCCATGACTATGTATAAATTCACAAACTTCCTTTAAAGAGAACTAGAAGGCTGATATACTAAGGCTAGTTTGACGTGTGACCGTAGGAACTGACTCGATGTGACGAAGATGGATACATCAGACAGCCTAGGCTTTCCCATCTTCATACAAAATTCGGCTTATCCGCAAACTAAGAATCAGCCTTGATATACATTTATCAGCCCACTTGTTCTGTTCACAAATAATCTATATATAGGCACGAAACGCAATTGACGTTCAATCCATTTGAATTTCGAAATTTGGTTTATTGATGGACTGTTCTATGTGTCTGGCTACCCATACCGCCATATTAGTGTGAGACGAGTAAATCTACTCCCCTCTGAATGGTACGTGTGCGAAGTTGATTGCCCAGCGTGAAGACTGCAGTTTGTACATGGTTCCCGGGTGTGACTGTAAGATCCCCCTGGTACTTTTTATATATTTTCTGCTTCTCGGTATAGCTGTTTAACTCCCTTATCCTATTGCTGATACTTAGCGGTGGGTTTGTTGTGCATCAAGACTGCAGTTTCGAGGGTTCCAGATAGTCCGGTGACCTGTTTTTATTGTTGGAGTGGCTTTTGATGAAAACTTTGTCGTGCGGCATGTTGAGCTGCTTTGCCTTGTCGACGTTTGATGACATTTTTATGGGACAGTGATCCAAAGAGGCCCTTGACCTCGTAAATGGCTGGATTGTAAACCATTGAACTATTATTCACAGGGTCGTATGTCGTACGTCGTATATCGTATGCCGTATATCGTCATATATCGTCTGTCGCTTCCCCACACTAACTACTCAAAATATCAATAAACCCATTGACGGTAGTTGATGCCCACCGGTGTTTGCGTTATTTGGGGCGGGTCACAACTGGCGCTGCGAGCAGGGTTGGCGTATTTGAGTGGAGATTATTGGTTGACCCCCTGTATCTGAAGAAGAAACTGGAAATGTGATTCGGTATCCCATTCCAACTCGTCAAACTAGAGGACGAACTAAATGGCCTACCACCCTGGGGAGGAATTGACTGACCTAAAACGACTGGAGATATTGCATTCAAGGTGAAAGCGTGGTGATATTGTCTATCTGGAGATGAACTGTGGAATCATCTCCACAAAATGGACTGGTTGGCGGTGTCATCTATCCTTTCCACTATTTGATTGTTTTATCACGCAGCACATCTAGAGTGAAAATATCTGGTGCTGATCGGTTGACAGCGAGAAGAGGAAAAAAACACTGTTCCTGTAAATTTTACTGAAAAGCATGCGAGTTTGGAAAGCACGTGCTAGACTCATTTTTTTTTTTATTAATTGTCTGTGTGAGTGTGTAGATGTGGGAGTGTGAATAGATCAGCATTGAGGCGACAGCTAGCTTCCCCCTTTTCCTAGAGACCCTGCAACCTGGAATGCTATTTATTCAATGTTCTGTCTCCTGAAGTATAGATATAGGTAATCTCATATACATGTGTGAGGTTGGATGTACAGGTGTGTTATGCCAGAGACACTATTTCCCTCATTTCTTTGGCGAAGTCGAATGTTTCTATCTGGTAGGAATTACCTTCAATTGTGCATTGGTGTGCAGTTCCGTTGGCTGAGGGTCCCTGCTGTTTATTGTGGTGCACGGCGAGTCTATACGCAACCCCTAGTACCCCTTAGTGGCAGGTGTCGGCAATTTGGTAAGTATAGTGAGCGCTTCATACCATATTTGCGGACTGGTTAAGTGTAAAGTGTTTCTCGAAACAGTATAAATTATTCGGACGGATAAGTATCTCACACATCATATTTAGACCTATATCTCTATAAAAATGAAGCGGGCCTTCTCTCTCGTCGACTGTATGGCAAAAGAGATGATTACAATTTCGACATCGTTAACTACCCCTTTCTGGACAGTAATATTCCAGTGGGACCTGCATATGGCGTATACATATCACGCCTAGTAGCATTTGCTAGATTCTGTGTTAAATGTGACGATTTTAATCAACGTCACAAAATATTGTTGCAGAAACTTATAAAACAGGGCTACACCACCAAGCGCCTCCACTCAAAGTTTCTCAAATTTGGCGATACATATCGCATGCTGATAGCAAAATACGAGCGTGGCGTGCAAGATCTATGGCGTTACGTTTCGTAACTTGTGTCTAATTCCGCTTAACCCGGGGCTAGGGGCCGTACGAACCCATGTACTTCAAGATCCTCATGGTACTCATATGAACAGTCACAATCAAAGCGTGACTGAGATACATCATTCTTTAGATGACGACTTTACAACGAATATTATGGATTGAGAATACTGATCAGCGATACGGATTTGATATTTTGGAACATCATGATGTCTCGCCGGCATCATTGAAAACTGTTGACCGCTTCTCTCTTGCAGAAAACAAGCCTGTGTTTGTGTATACACGGTTGTCTTCTTGAATTTGGTGCTAATACTATTATATGGAATATGAAATAGGTCTTTGGATTATGGACGCGGATATTCTCTAATGGACGACGGCTGAATTATGAATGACGGACCAGACGCTTGTAATTTGCATACTGCCGGTTATTTTGAGTTTTTTCCCGAAGTGATACTCCAGTTAACATGGCGACCTCAGACGAGGTGATGAAACGACTGAAGGAGTTGGAGGCAAAACTCTATGAGTCGGTGGCTACGATGGAGGTGGCTGAAGCGGTGGAGGCTTCAGCTAAAGCTGAGATAAATCAAACGGTTCAGCGGGATCGTAAGAGTGTCGCGACTGGAGCATGAGCGGATGGAGCGTGAGAGGGCAGAGCATGAGCGACTGAAGCATGAGCGGATGGAGCGTGAGATGGCAGAGCATGAGCGACTGGAGCATGAGAGGTCGGGGCGTTAGCGTCTGGAGCGTGAGAGGGCAGAGAATGAGCGATTGGAGCGTGAGAGGGCAGAGCATGAGCGTCTGGAGCGTGAGAGGTTGGAGCGTGAGGTGATTGCAGTTAGGCCGGGATCAGAACGACACAGATCGTCAGTGC
>JAVTVY010041406.1:0-19183 GCA_036873755.1 Hanleya hanleyi | reverse complement strand
TAAAACGAGACCCCACAACCCTACCGCAAATGTATAGAAATACGTTTCCCAGGGGGACAAACATTGATCCTATACCCTCAGTATGGGACTATATGAGGCTATATCGTACTTTTTCAAAAATTTCACCAATTCGCACGGGGACACTTCCTATCATGTTCTAAATGACGAGACGAGTAAAACGAAACCCCACAACCCCACCGCAAATGTATAAAAGTACGTTTCCCAGGGGAACAAACATTGATCCTATACCCTCAGTATGGGACTATATGGGGTTCGGTGACTTTTTTCAAAAATTTCACCGATTCGCACGGGGACTTCTATCATGTTCTAAATGACGAGACGAGTAAAACGAGACCCCACAACCCTACCGCAAATGTATAGAAGTACGTTTCCCAGGGGGACAAACATTGATCCTATACCCTCAGTATGGGACTATATGGGGTTCGGTGACTTTTTTCAAAAATTTCACCGATTCGCACGGGGACACTTCCTATCATGTTCTAAATGACGAGACGAGTAAAACGTGACCTCACACCCTACCGCAAATGTATAGAAGTACGTTTCCCAGGATGGTCCTATACCTCCCATACCCCATATAGGCATTTTTCCGTAATTTAGGATAAAGTCCGTATTCCGTATTTTTTCAGGAAAATTTTTACATACACCCACCCTGGAACTAGGGGAAGATAACTCTGTTGATAGACAAGCCCCGTTAAGCCCGGCGACCTATATGCCCCTCATACCCCATATAGGCATTTTCCCAGGTTTTTCGATAAAGTCCGTGTTCCGTATTTTTTTTTCAGGAAAAATTTTACATGCAGCCACCCAGCCATCAAATACCCCTTCACCTAGGCTTCACGTTGATACCTCACTCGACCCCATTCGACCATTAGGGGCTCCCCTAGATGCCAAAACGTCTATTTTCATACCCTTGGGCCACCGCGCATGCGCAGAATGACCCTAATTCAACCCCACACCCAGTCCATCAGATGCCCCTTCATGAATGCTTCACTTTGATACCTCACTCGACCCCATTGGTCCATTAGGGGCTCCCCTAGCTCCAAAAAGGCTATTTTCATACCCTTGGGCCACCGCGCATGCGCAGAAGGCCGATATGTCAACCCCACACCCAGTCCATCAGATGCCCCTTCACGAATGCTTCACTTTGATACCTCACTCGACCCCATTGGACCATTAGGGGCTCCCCTAGCTCCAAAACGTCTATTTCCATACCCTTGGGTCACCGCGCATGCGCAGAATGCCGATATTTCAACCCCACGCCCAGTCCATCAGATGCCCCTTCACGAATGCTTCACTTTGATACCTCCTACGACTCCATTGGCCCATTAGGGACTCCCCTAGCTCCAAAACCGCTATTTCCATACCCTTGGGCCACCGCGCATGCGCAGAATGCCGATATTTCAACCCCACACCCAGCCCATCAGATGCCCCTTCACGAATGCTTCACATCGATATCTCACTCGACCCCATTGGTCCATTAGGGGCTTCCCTAGCTCCAAAACGTCTATTTCCATACCCTTGGGCCTCCGCGCATGCGCAGAATGCCGATAGTTCAACCCCGCGCCCAGCCCATCAGATGACCCTTCATGAATGCTTCACTTTGATACCTCACTCGACCCCATCGGTCAACTAGGGGCTCCCATAGCTCCAAAAAGGCTATTTTCATACCCTTCGGCCGCCGCGCATGCGCAGAAGGCCGATATGTCAACCCCACACCAAACCCATTAGATGCCCCTTCACCTAAGCTTCACTTTGATACCTCACTCGACCCCATCGGACCATTTTATCTAGGGACTACTTTTTCCCGAGACCGAATCACCGCCAAAACCGCGGCCAAACCGCATCACCACGCATGAATACATTTTTTTTTTTTTTTTTTTTTGCCGGAACTTTTTTTTTTTTTGGTCACCTCCCCAATAACTCCCCAATGCCCGAGTTGTCTCTCTTGCATCCATAGTGTAGAGATGGCGCCACACCCTCAATTGTGACGTCATTTTTACATCCGGGGAGGATGTTGTTGAATTTGCCTTTTGTATACTACTTGCGCTACCCCAAATATTATGGGGTTTCGCCAAATGACGTCAGTGCGCAAAGGGAGTTCACTCAGACGAAGTAATGTCATAACTCGAAACATGCTTATTGGAAGTCTATACTCTCTAAAACATCTTGAGTGAAATTCATACCACTCAAGTATTTGAGTGAAATATTTCACTCAAGTTTAGTGAAATTTGACTCAAGTAATTGAGTGAATGTTACTTCACTCTAACTTGAGTGATTTTGTCCACCACTTGAGCGATTTATTGACCCAAACTTGAGCGGAATCCACTCAACTAGATAACTTGACATGGAAGTCGTGCCTAAAACACATCTAAATCATGACTAAACCCAGGACAGAATCGCATTCCAAAGCGTTCCAATGGCGCTGTGAAACCGGTATCTGTAATGTCGGTGCTTTGATATATTCCCATGTATGGCTAAACTAAGACAATGAAAGAAACAATTTCCATCACCAGGGATATCAATAATGTTGCACTGAAATGCATCCATTAATTTCAGTTCAGATTGTTTTACGCTTTTTCTGGCATAAGAATGATCCCAAACATTGTTTGGTTGTGTCTTTGCATAGTTGTGATCTATTGTAAAAATATCAATGACAACTGAGAATGAGGAAGAAAATAACCGGATTACAAAAAGTAATTGAAAAAGATAAAATTAAAAAAATTATGTAAGGGGAGTAAATCCAATGTTTTATGTAGAGTTAATTCCCCTCGCTCTAAGTTTCGTTTTCGGTTGGAGTTGCAATGCATGTTCAGTTTGAGTGAAATTGAATATTTATAAGCTAAAGGCAGTACGAGTGTTGCAGCATAAGGCAGTTGAACTACCAATAGTTAAATATTCCTAGGTTATGAAAGCAACGACAGTAGTAAAATAATGTCAACACTTATTTGTGCAGCAAATTTTAACAAACCTCTGCTGAAATCAACCCTTTCTTTGTTGAGCCGAAATATTGGAAAAGTTGCACTTCATGACCGCTGGTGTGTTGACAGTCCGAAGCGTATGGCGTTGGTGTTATGAATATTCTTTCTAATTCTAGCAGACGACAAGACTTTCCTGACTCGTACAAATTCAATTTAATTCAATATTTATTGTACTGAACACCCTAGACAGGGCAGAGTACATGTAGAACACGAAAGAAGCCGCATCAGCTTCGAACAATCAAATGTTCGCCCCGTACAAATGCAGGCAAGGTATAAACTTTATCGTAGACTCGTACCTTGCCATTGACTCGCACGGAGATCTGATTTCCGTTTGAGCAAGGGGAAGGTACGAGTCTAAACTTTACCGCTGATAGGGATTTCACAATGAATACTTGGAGGTTTTATTTGGAGTTATTGTTTAGTTTTGTTTACTGGACTGATTGATTCATAAAGAAATCACGTGTGCGTATGATTTCCAGATTTACAGAGAAAATCGTACCTCCCGTCATGCATCAAATCACAGAATTCAAGATGGAACCCACCATGAAATCGGAAGTTAGTCAATTCGGTAACAACATTTTCGATCGCTAAGGTAGTAAGGGTACAGGTCTCATTTGGACACACGCTCTATCTAAGAATGCGAACGCTTCGCGTTCGCATATAATAGAGATGATCGCCACTCAAGCTCATATGTCATTGTATCAGAAAGGAAAGTTAAACGGCCTATCTATTCCGCGGGAAAAAAATTTATATTACGACAGAAGAGGTTACCGAATGAAACAGATGAATCATGATACTATACATATCATTTCTGTGTCTTCTTCTTCCTAACGGAAAAGGTGTAGCTCGATTTGCCAGGAATTGTGCTGAAATCCGACGGTGAGGTGTTGAAAACGTACACTTGAATCATGATCGACGATGCGTCTGATATAGCCTACGTACAATTCACACTGTTATGTTATGTAAACACCCCCATAGCGGCTCCCCAGGCATCGCTGTGCTCCTGTGGGAGGGAGAATAAAATGTAGAATACCCATTCGGGAAGTTCACGCCTCGATCGTCACAGGCAGTGCGGAGCCCCCAGTTCCTGGCCGTTGATTTTTTTTACGTATATATGGTGACGATAATCATTTCATAAAACATGCGAAAGTTTCAGAATTTTTCAGCTAACAGAAACAAATATATTCACCAAAACGAACTTTCGGCAATCTTGAAGCATACAAATATTGCCCCCAGTCAGTCAGCGGAGAGACAGAAGGTTAAACAGCCATTCTTTTGTTCTAGCTCAAGGTGGACTTTCTCAATTGTACACTGTTGGGGTTAATTTTCTCTTCTTCTTTCTTTGAAGGAGGGTTGTCAGTGGGCGTTACATCATTCCATATCATGCATGTTTACCCCAAATCTCTCTCGAGTGGGACTGGGGAGTGGGATTTTGTGACATGGTGTAAAACATTGTACATACCACTAAATATGGATAATTGTGACAGCATTTGTCAGGTTGATCGAGTTTTCTAAGGCGGGGACGGTCTATTTCGTTGGAAATATATTGAATACGACGGAAAAGATAACCAACAGATGATAACTTTACCATTATTTATCCGATTTTGATTCCGTATAATTATTATTAAACCTGAAGACATACCCGTTTCTGAAAGATATAGTTCGATAAATATTTTTTTGAAACTCTTGGTGGAAAGTTTACCAGAAAAGATGGTGTCGATTTGCCAGAAGTTTTTCTCGATATACCGATCACTGTCCTAACGCATTCATACAATAAAAAGCTAAATGCATATTTTTCATCTCGAGTGTTATAGGATCATGAAATTATAAATATATGTTCGGTATCTTCAGTTGTTTTTTTGTTTGTTTTTTTTTGGTAATGTTTACCGGAAAACGCGTAACACGATTTGCCGGGAATCCTGCCCCAGTTTCCAACACCTCGCCGGCGAATTTCAGCACAATTCTCAGCAAACCGTGTTCACGTTTTCCGGTAAACATTACAAAAAACGGCTTTTTTCGTTTTACAGAACTAACGATATGTATATTTTCATGATCCTGTAATACGCGAGATGAATAATCTATTTAGATTATTATTGTATTGATGTATTTGCAGTGAAAGTGATCAAAACTTAGCAGTGGTGTACAGCCAGAAAAAAGGTGATATTTATCACCCTAAAATGGTGATGACTGGTGATGACAGCATCACCCCAAAAAGGTGTTGAGTTAGAGCCATCACCCTTTTCCACCATCTCCTTAAAAGGGTGATGGGTATCACCCTAAAAGGGAGACCAGCAATGAGTGCAAATTTGTAGGAGATCACCCTAAAAGGGTGATGATCATCACCCTAATAGGGTGACGACCTGGGCCATCACCCTAGAAGGGTGGTGACATTGGCCATCACTTTTTTCATCACCTTTAAAGGGTGATGGCCAGGTATCATCTCCATAAAAAGATGATGGACCATCACCCGTTTTCTGGCTGTGACGCAAAAATTCATAAATAATTGAAGATTGTTTAAAAGCTATTAGAGGATAGTACATCTGCCTATGTGGCATAACAAAGTTTAGTTGGTATAGTAAATCTGTATTAATCTTAACTTGGTCCCTCAGTCCCGCCATATCCTCTTTGTTTCAAGGGGTCAACGAGGTCACCAAGAGGGATGTCCAGCAAACCAGTATGCCGACCACGAGATGATAACGTTCTCAGTGCATGTAGTTTAATTAAGACATGACATATTGAACTATTTTTCATTTAAGAATATTCTGTAATACTTGTCGGCCTGTGCATATTGTAGACATTTCAGTATTGGATTCTTGCTGTATATTCGTTACTTATTGCTAAGAGTTCACCCGCAGTTAATAAAATAATAACCTGCAGATTGTCCAAAATAATCTTCATTAACCAGATTTCTGAGAAAAAGAATAGATAGATATTTCCCAATAAAACGGTTTAATACTATGCATTCCATTGAGAGCTCAATCGCATAGGGTGGCATCACAGTGTATTGGTATTTAAGCAGACAAAGGCCTATAACATAGGTTGTACGGTCGTAGAGGTGTGTGCGGTTTGACAGTTAGCAATTTGACCTGACATGAGATGTTAGTGATACAGGTTATGACCATTTTTACTGACCCATGTCCGCTTTTATACCAATATTTTATGACGTGACCATATGAGATTGAGCCCCGGTACACGAGGCAACTATTATGGAGAGTTTTTCAAAGTTATTTCAAGTGTGACATATTATCTACATGTATGTCACTGAATAATTATTGTCATTTCTACCACAACCCATGTGTTTTACCAAAAAAAATAACAGTACTTATTACATGTAAAGAAGGAAGCCCAGGTGAGAAAAACAGGAAATCATAGAAAAGTTAGTGTCCTGTCTATATCTGTCATGTCTGTGAGAGTTTCCCATCCACAATTGCATTTTTTTGCGAATGAGTACACTGGGTGGAGTCGCATCGTCTCGAGCTCTGGCTCTAGCCGTTATATATAATGGGGTGTGTGCCCCCAATTCTACCGTATCTCATAATTTCTGCTAAGCATTTGCCTTTGTGCTTGTGACTAAAATTTCTTACAGTCCTTATATGGCATGCCTGTAGTATTCTGTAGTTTCTGTTTCTGTTGCAAGAAAAATCAATGTTCATTGGTTGTCAGGGGTGATTACGTGAAATAAACATCTGCCACGCAAGACAGCTAAACGGCATGTAAAACTGAATCTTTCGACGAATACGCCAGAAAAATCCTTTGAATTAAATCGAATTCAAACTTGATATATTGTGTAAACATAAACCCATCTGAATCACCAAATATCTGTAGTTCGGAGAAACCTGATAAGAGTATGGATTTTGCGAATTTGGAGGCACAATAGAAAAAAATAACATAATACATGTAATAGTGATATCATCCCCTCGATGGGGGTCATCAATTAGGAGTAATACAAATACTTGAGCTTCTAGTATAATCTCCAGAGTCTATAATAAGGCACGATAGACCTGGGTCTGGAGAATGGTCCAGACAATGTGTCTCATACTAAAATTCAGGTGAGAGGCCAAAAAGGTCACTGTGGCCCGAACATGTGGAATTTTTGCTATGTTTTATGTAGGTGAATTCATTAGGGGAAAAGTTACATACCAAGATCAAAGGTCACTGTGACCCTCAAAATCTGGAAATCATTAAAAACACTTTTTTGTGTGTGTGTCCGTAGATAGATACAGTAGGGGGAGATGATGTGTCACATACCAAATTGAGGTCAAGGTCACTTCAACCCCGATGGGTCTGGGTCTCCATCCCTCTCTTAACGGTTTCATCAAGAAAGCGATTGTGAAACTCAAGTGAGACGGACATTGGGGATGGTGATCACTCGCGCATTACTCACGCATAAAAAAAAGGGAACAGCTCTAGCAGATTTTACGAACACGAGGGACTGGGCATTACCCGCATATCAGTGCTGAGACTGCGCATTACCCGCATATCAGTGCTGAGACTGCGCATTACCCGCATATCAGTGCTGAGACTGCGCATTACCCGCATATCAGTGCTGAGACTGCGCATTACCCGCATATCAGTGCTGAGACTGCGCATTACCCGCATATCAGTGCTGGGACTGCGCATTACCCGCATATCAGTGCTGAGACTGCGCATTACCCGCATATCAGTGCTGGGACTGCGCATTACCCGCATATCAGTGCTGAGACTGCGCATTACCCGCATATCAGTGCTGAGACTGCGCATTACCCGCATATCAGTGCTGAGACTGCGCATTACCCGCATATCAGTGCTGAGACTGCGCATTACCCGCATATCAGTGCTGAGACTGCGCATTACCCGCATATCAGTGCTGGGACTGCGCATTACCCGCATATCAGTGCTGAGACTGCGCATTACCCGCATATCAGTGCTGGGACTGCGCATTACCCGCATATCAGTGCTGAGACTGCGCATTACCCGCATATCAGTGCTGAGACTGCGCATTACCCGCATATCAGTGCTGAGACTGCGCATTACCCGCATATCAGTGCTGAGATTGGTGACTACTAGGAGTTATCATACCCATAACTGTTCCTATCAGTATACATTTCATGATGAAACGGAAGTACCGCATTTGCAGTTTTTGTGCATTTCATTCCGAAGATAAGATATCAAACCCCAAGTTAGCTTAAAAATACGCTAAAATGCAGGAAATCAAGCGTAAAAATTCTAAATTTCCCCGGGGGGAGGGGGGGGGGGTACAAGTCGCTCATGGCGCGCATTCCTGGGATGGTAAAAAATGGGAAATTGAAAACATTCGCACCTCCCTTTGAAAATCCTAGTGACGATGGGAGCAGTGGTCTTGTTTTAAACATATTTCATTTCCGTATATGTACGTAGAACGTCCTATCCTTCATGGTTGACAATTGCACAAAACAAAGGCTTGTATACAACATAGACAGACATTGAAATACAAAAACGATGGCGGCCGTAAACGTACAGAAAATACACACATTTTTTAATATAGGTCGGGAAGCAGTTGCGATCAGAGTTACCAATGAACCTCATGTAGTAATTTCCAAGCTGTTTGTAATTCCAGATAACGAATGAGCCTACATGTATGTCTATGATGACTGGATACAGACTGAAGGGGACATGAACCAGACGATCCGGCAAAATCTTCCGTTTCCAAGGGGAGATAAGCCTAACCGGAGATTATCTGACACCGGTCCTCTGCAGCATTCCCACGAAGAGATCATCTCTGTATAGAAGCAGCAGATCATTTTGGAACCATACGGAATATGCACTCGTGAATAGCAATCATGATACGATAACGGTTTTTCTGGAAAGGCGAGATTTGCATCTGGGCTAAACAAGCAAACAATGGCGCAAAAGCAGCCTTATACGAAACCAAAGCCAGGAGTCTGCAGGCTTGATGTGTCGCCGGAGATGGCACAAAAGCTGCACATTCAGAAACGACGACAAGCCAAGTCTCGAGACATCAAAGCCATCTGCTCTAAAGGTTTCAAATTAGCCAGGGAGCAGACGCACGAGCCCGTTGAATTCTTATTCATAGTTGAAGAGAAATCGTTCCGAAAATACAAATACGCCGGCAATGGCCAAATGGCCGATAGGTTTGAGAACGGGGACGCCTTGACGACCGAGAAACCAACTTTCAAAATAAGATATCAAAAAGATGATAATAAGCCTCTTATGAAGTGTGATGTTTCCGAATTTCAAAAGAATGCGCGGAAGAAAAACCCTTGTTTCACATATGGTCGTGGGAGTAAGTTTAAACCTGCGGAAAGACAGCGAGATGTGTTAGATACTTCTGAATCAAACACACGAGGAGTTTCCGGGATGCTAACGCAGCCGTAAGTATCTTTGCGTCTGTCTTTGGGTTATGGAAATCTATAATATAAACATGGTTGCGAAAGTTATAGCTGTCGTCCTGATTAGGTCGTGTATTTTCCCAACAGCGAAAACATATTCCATAGTCAGTCTTCACGCGATTAGTGTGAGCGTTTTGGGCAGGAAGGGGAACGGGATGTGGAAGTCGAGATCGAGTCGGAGGTATAAGTTGGGACAAGGTGAAAAAGGTGGTGTGGAGGCCGAGGTTGAGTGCGAGGTGTATGCTATGACAAGTTGGGAGAGAGTCTGTGGAAGCCGAGGGTGAGTGGAAGGTGTCAGTTGAGAAAAGGTGGGGGGAGGGGTGTGAAGACCCAGATTGATGATTGATGGCGTACGTTGCGACATGGTGGGGAAGGGGGTGTCGAGGGGTGAGCTTTTGTCAATATCATAAAAAATCTTTTCAAAGCTTGTTTTCAGTGCCATTTTTATATGTAGCTTGTAAGAATTTTGCATTCAGCGACCAGGATAGCTTTACGGCACGTGAACCATAAGCTTCTCCATCCTCCACGATGTCAACTGGGCTAGTACCTCTGTAAACCTACCCTTTGGCAGAAATGAAACAGGTGGGTCCACGCTATCTGCTGTGAGGTAGTTTCGAACGCCATGTCGATCACTGTGACCTGAATTCGGCCGAACCAACGAAAGAAAAACCGATCCTCAACAAAAGGTATTATGCTTGATGGAGGCTCGCGTTAATGAGGGCCTGAAGGTTGTACAAGCGACATATTAAATTGGGGGAGCATTGGTGATATATTAATTTACTAATATTTGTCTATTGATTGCTGTGCTTCTGTCTATAACGGGTTTAATCACATTCCAGGGACGTATGTACAGACGGAGACAGTCCTAAGGTGGACACTGAGTCCGACTCTTTGACGCACCTCCTGGCGCCTGTCTGGAACAACACTCCCAGAGGAGGAGGATCTTCACTTGGAATTATTACACCAGATTCCAATACTGACTATATTTTAGAGGCGCTATCACATGATGTTGTTGATACGGTAGCTTTAGGTGGACTTAGCGAACCAACGACGGCGCACAAAAAGCCCCATGTGAAACTCAAACCGGGACAGACCCGGATGAATGTCTCGCCGGAAATGGCTTACAGGAATGATATTCAAAAGCGACGACAGGCCAAGTCCAGAGACATTAAAGCTGCCTTCTCTAGAGCTTTCAAGTTGGTTAGAGAACAAATTCATGAGCCTGTCGAGCTTCTATTCATAGTCAAAGAGACATCCAGTTCAAGATATAAATATGCTGGTAATGGAGGAATGATGGAGAATTTTGAGAACGGAAAGCCGTTGACAATTGGTAGGCCGAGATCCAAGAAAAGACACCTGGAGAACGATAAACTGGTCATGGTGGATAACGGTGGTTTCTCGGACGTGCCGCAACTTAGGCCTTGTAGAAGCCCATCATTTAACCAAGATAGCAGTAATTCTCTCGACGAGACGCAAAACCAGGAATTGACGGCGATGGAGGTTAACCTCCAAGAAGTTCATAATTTGCTGACTCTTCCGTAAGTTATGGTTCTCTGCTAAAAAAAACATTTGTGGTGAACTGGACTAGGTTCATAGATTTTGTTATTTTCAAAAGATATCTAATTAGCGACATGCTGGTTGATCCGTTGTACTTTTAGCAGTAATGTTTCATGCTATTCAAGGGCGGATCCAGCGAAAATTCATATGGGGTGGGGAGAGGGGTTGACTATCGCAACCCAAGCGGCGAAGGTCTCGGAAGCTCCGGGGTCCTAGATCGCCGAAAATGCGTTTTAAGCGTTTTCCCGCAAATAAATCTGAACATAATGTTTGGATTTATAGTTCTAGTTTCACGTTTGTTTCGCATTTATATGTATGCATCGATAATTAAAAAAAAAATCCATTGATGACCTTTACGCCATGGAACATTACAAACCTATACGCGTACCGATATGATTCATTTACACAAAGCTAAAATAAGGAAATCCTTACAGCCCAAAAGACGAGGATCCAGGGGCCACCTAGGCCCCGAAAGTTCCGAGGTCTGGATCGCCGGAGATGCGTTCTAAGTGTTTTCTTCTATTTTTATGTTTGTTTCAGATTCATAAGCACACACCGGTATTGTGAAAATGACACCTCAAGCCTGAATCCATTTGACTTTCTAGTTTAACACATAAAAAACAATGATTTTTACGTCACGGAACATTAAAAACCATTATGATACGTAATATGATTATCCCCGCCGTAGATCCGCCCTTGCTATTGTGAAGCATACCAAATACACCCGATATGTCCGTCTTTGCATGACACGATACATAACGCTCACTGTATCGGTACATGGGTCGATATAGAAAAAAATCGACGATAACGACCTGTTATATGAGCATACAAGTTGATGGGAAATCATTTAGCTAGCTCTCAGAGCAAGTGTCCATGCCAGAAAACATGCATCCTGATACTTTACTAATATGAGCTACATCCCACTGATGGCGCGCGCATAGATTATCCTTGATTGTTGCAGCCGACGAATCTGTGGACTTCGATCTGAGAAGGTCTGCGTTACGCTTGACAATTCAGCTTGCCATCATGCAGACTTGAAAGTAGAAAGATGGAATGCTCGGCACAAGTCCTGTATTCCAGCTCTCGGTTTAGAAAGACGGAAAGCTCGACAGCGCTGCCGTATTCTTGCTTCCGATCTGGCAAAATCGAGAATAAAAAGATTGAAAGCTTAACCTCGCTTTCACGTTTTGAATTTCGAAGTATATTTGTCATATAAGATTACGAGAGTCGTACTTTAATAAAATTAGCGCCATTTTCCTCAATCTTCAAGATATGCATTTTAGTTTTAACGTATTTCGAGAGTGAATATCATGGTTTTCTGTGAAAGGTGCCATATTCCTACTCACCCTGATGGGCGTCATTCTTGTTCTTTGAATTATAGTTAGATATGTTTCCACCAACATTTACATCTGCAGTGAAGTAATATTATGTAACAATTTCAGGTATATCTACAAGGATGAGGATGACTCCGGGCTGGCTATGAGACAAGATGGTGTACAACATTTTGTAACACCCGACTGGAACGCTGGTATAACGAACGAAGGTTCTCTGAACAGCGCTCCTGGACCAGTCTCAAACCACAGTGAATATACTTCCAACTCTGGGTTAGATGATCTAGTTAATGTGGTAACCTTGACTCCTGATAGGACGAGGCTGCCAGATGGATTCAACGAGTCATCACCAGCACAAAAGCAACCTAGCACTAAACCGAAGCCGGGTGTAACTAAACTGGGAGTGACGCCAGAAACGGCCCACATAAATGATATTCACAAACGACGACAAGCTAAGTCGAGAGACATTAAAGCCGTCTTTTCTAAAGGTTTCAAGCTGGCCAGGGAGCAAATCCACGAGCCTGTTGAGTTTTTGTTCATAATCAAAGAGAAATTAGGTCTGCGATACAAATATGCTGGTAGCGGAGAAATGGCAGACAGGTTTGAAGAGGGGTTGCCATTGACGACTGATAAGCCGAGTCGTAAGAAAAGATACAGGAAGGACAGTAATACAGCTGTGGTAAATAGTGGTGATACTTCTATACAACTGCTTACACGTTTCCGGACCCGATTCTTTGCAACTGAAGCCAGGAGCTCGCGTGCAGATAGACAGAAGCGCCAGCTGGAGGTCCTGGGAATGAACATACAAACTGACCGTCAGAGTTTGCTGAGGCTGCCGTGAGTTTTGTGTTATATCTGTTCCACTAAATGTCTACGTGACTGTTATAGTGAGGAGATCAACACACGGAAGTCCTAAAACTTATAAGTTTTTAACCTAGCCAAGTTATCAATTACAATGTAGCAATAACTATGGGAAGGTGTAAGTTTCGCCACAAAAATATATGCGGAAGGAAATGCGATCAAACATTTACCAGCGGGAAGATAACATGATCTTCTCATGCAAACATGGAAAGCCTACGTTCTAAGATTGGTTAAGGCCATAAATACTATTCGGCAGAATGTTATTTCTGTGAAAATGATAGGGAGACAATAATTAATATGTTTTGGAAAAGTATTCATGTTAAGCCTGTCTGGGAAGATTTTACTACTTGGGCAAATAAAGGCAAAATCTTATACTGATAAGCGTGATAATTCTGTTTGTTTATTCAGAACACCCTGCATCTTTTTTAAATCATTTGATCCTATTGAGAAAAAAAACAGTAAATACAATTGTAGAAGGGTATCAAGGCGACCTGTTGGAAAGTAACAAATACATTTATTTTAAAAACAAGACAAACTGAAAAACTTATTGCTACACAAAAACATGGAACAGTTTATCAAGAAATGGGGACAGACCCCTGACAGACACCACAGAGGCATGATGTTTGAGGATATATATTTATTACAATTATGTGTGGTTAAAGGTGGCTCAACAATGAATGGATGACTACTTGTATATATATTTTCAAAGGGATGTTTATTTGAGCATAAGTTACCGCAGTTATAAAAAGTTTCTTTCTATTGAAGAACTACGATGAATCTCAGTCTTTTGACACTTGATAAATTATAATTCTGTTTCATCGTAATAATAAGCTCGTTATCTCATGGTCACGTGAGTCTGTATAGGGCAAAGTAAAATCGTTGCTGCTGAAATCATCAATGAATGCCCACGGGATTGAACTAAAGAATGAAAATAAATAAATAAATGCTTTGTCAACATTCCATCAGCAAAGTAGCTGTTAACTTCAGAATTTACATATTGTTAATTTGCTCAGTAAACGAAAATGCGATTGGCTCTTCAAAATCGAGTGTGTACTCGAGTAATACCTGAATCAGCCTAATTTCTTGGTTTTTCAGGAAATAATCTGGGATGGAAGGATAAAGCTGATCTATAAAATTTTATGAATGTACCAGATGTACTTGAAGACATGAAGTTTGTTAAACTTAGTCAACGGCAATTATCATGATTACACTTCGTGATTTCATCTAATATTATTGGTCAAAATATCATTATTTGCTAACAGTGAAGACTTTGACAGAGGTTATAATTTTATAACTTCTGTAAGTTGATTTCCTTACTGGATATTAAAATCTATTTATTGGTACTTCATCTATATTATTTTTTATCTCATGGTAATTCATTATATTCTTATTATTCTGTTAGCCTTCCTTGGTATTGTTCATCAGTGAGGATAATTCGCTTCAGTATCAAATACAATCTTATTAAAGCCAGACCGTATAAACCGGCTCCCCATCTTTACTATGTAAATCTTGAATCAACCATGCTCTGAGTGTGGGCCAATCGCAGAGCTTCTCTGCGTTCATAAAGTTAGACCGCGGTTCGCAGTTCGCAGTTCGTTATTCGCGGGGACCAGTCATTCAGCGACTCAAAGCAGCGCCTGGCGTCAGATTTGGGATAAGAATATGCAAAGATATAGAGCATGACATTCTTTCTTGCTATGCAGAGTTTGGAGTTCAAAATAATCATAATAAAAAAAGTTACAGATTTCCATATCTGAAGAAATAATTGCTGGTCCCCACGGACTGCGGACTGCGAACCGCGGTCTAACTTTATGAACGTAGCTTCTCTTCGATTTAGGGATGTATGTTTTGAAAAGTCAAGGTCAGGCCACAAAAAGTTGACGTCAAGATATTACATGTATGAGCAGAGAAATATCTCGAATGTCATCATTGTTTCTAGAGCAAAAAAATATTCATCTAAAAGTTCTCTGTGATATGATTTATGTTTAGGAAATCCGCGAAAAGGACTATTGGGACTATACGAGACAGATGTAGAGCCAGAAGGAACGCTAAAGCGCCATCCACTACGAGGTCACCACTATGGAAAGGGCAAGGTAAAACGCATTTTGTCTCTTCTGCTTTCCATTTGCGCTCAAAGAATGTGTGATGGTTACCCGAGAATAACTCCCTCGGACACTGGCGTGTGTATATCTATTGTCCAGGCCGGTCAGCTGTCCTTTATGACGTCAAAGGCACAGTCAACTCTGCGCTATTTTGGTACGTTCTATTTTTAAATGAACAGGTTTCCTCGACAGTAACGTTTTTGTAGGCCAGTCGTACAGAATTAATCGTTTCGATCGAAACTCCATTTTTATCCCATTTTCAAACCATACAAAAGGATTAGTTATCACTCAATGTATCATATATTAACTCGCAACCGCCTTTTAGTTAAATAATTTGTGATTATGTGAAATTATTGCTGTTTCAAAAGTAACTTCTTTTAACGAGCTACGTCATTGTAATGTTGCAAATCGAACTTGCCGTAGAATATCTGGTAGTATGACACAACGGGAACTTGACCCCGCCTCGGGCTGGTCATCATCGTCTACGGCTGTAGGCGCTTCGATGGTCTCATCGTTCGCAGATTTCATATCTACATAGTATATAGCCCTACATTGAGGACATAATAGTCCCTCAATGTTGACTTCAAAGTCACTCCTGCGTTTTACCCACTCTAACTGTGAAAGAGATATTTTTCTGGTCTGGCCTGAACGCGTATTCTTGTGACAACATTCACACTTCGACTTGTTGAATGGTACATTACTGTTCATAGTGAGAACTATAATGATTCTTAAATATGACGAGAACAGTTCAGGAAAATACACATGAAGTTTCCGTCGTTTTTTTTATACATGGGAAGTATTGCTGACCCATGAAACTAAACCCATTCAGTCACGGTGACTTGGACATGTTATGAGTGTGCTGCAATAAGGGTCGAGTTGTAGTAGTGAATGCAAAAATGTGTATACACAGTTATATCTATATTTTATTAACTCAATATCACTGAAGATTGTTTCACATAACATAAATAAATCCAAATGTTAAATATTAGAAAGAAAGAATAAGACAAAATAGGAAGAAATTTTTTTGATCCAAATGTGAATCGAACTCACAGCTCAACAAACTGGTCACCACAGTGTTTTTGAAAGCGAACAGCCTAACACCTGGACTACGACGACGTCTACTTGAAAAGCATTTTTTACTTGCTCACATAACGTTCCTGGTAGAATACAAGCGAAGCATTTGCACAATTTTTAATTTTGATGAAATATGACACCTCAAACCAGAATGATATTTCAACCGATTGTAACACTAACCATTGTGGTAATAAATACAACAAAATTGTTTTGGTTTGAGGTGTCCTATTTTATATATGAAGGGAAATCCCTTCAGAAAATGCCCCTAAAATGTCGAAAGAGCACATTCGACCGTTTTCAAACTTGAATAAATCCAGTTTAGAGCAATTGACAATCACCATTTCGCATGATATGAAACTTCAGCATTTTTACAGCACATAAAAATAACTTTCACCCGTTTCACTTTCAAACGAAAATCATGTTCACTACCGTCACGTCCGAGGGAGTTATTCTCGGGTAACCATCACACATTCTTTGAACTATACATGCAAAGAAGATGGTATGATAAGGCGGCATTTTGGCCAAAAGCTGTTGCGGTTGAAATCGAAAAAATAAAATGTCGGAAATATAATCGTGTTTTTAGCCCACCGTCACCAGATGGTGGGCTATTCAAATCGCTTTTCGTCCGTGGTCCGTCGTCCGTGGTCCGTCCGTCAGTCAGTCCGTCCGTCAGTCAGTCCGTCCGTAAACAGTTCTTGTTATCGCGATTTCTCAGGAACTACTTTATGAATCTTTCTCAAATTTGGTACACATGTTCCCCTTGGGGTCTAGTTATGCAAGATACCTTTTTTGGTCCGATTCGAAAATCCAATATGGCCACCAGGCAGCCATCTTGGATTTCCCCATGAAACCTTGTTATTGCGATTTCTCAGGAACTACTGCATGGATCTCTCTCAAATTTGGTACACAGGTTCCCCTTGGGGTCTAGTTGTGCAAGATACCTTTTCTGGTCCGATTCAACAATCCAATATGGCCACCAGGCAGCCATCTTGGATTTCGCCATGAAACTTTGTTATCGTCATTTCTCAGGAAGTACTGCATGGATCTTTCTCAAATTTGATACACAGGTTCCCCTTAGGGTCCAGTTGTGCAAGATACCTTTTTCGGTCCGAATTGAAAATCCAATATGGCCACAAGGCAGCCATCTTGGATTTCTCCATGAAACCTTGTTATCGCGATTTCTCAGGAACTGCTGCATAGATCTTTCTCAAATTTGATACACAGGTTCCCCTTAGGGTCTCGATATGCAAGATGCCTTTTTCGGTCCGAATCGAAAATCCAATATGGTCACCAGGTGGCCATCTTGGATTTTCCCATTTTGTTATCGTGATTTCTCAGGAACTACTGCATGGATCTTTGTTAAATTTGGTACACAGGTTCTCCTTGTCTAGTTGTGCAAGATACCTTTTTCGGTCCGAATCGGAAATCCAATATGGCCACAAGGCGGCCATCTTGAATTTCCCCTTGATACATTGTTATCGTGAATTCTCAGGAAATATTTCATGGATCTTTCTGAAATTTGATACACACGTCCCACATGGGGCCTAGTAGTGCAAGATACCTTTTTTAGTCCGATTCGAAAATCCAAGTTACGCTTCAAATTAATACGGTATTCTCGAGTTGTGACGTTGCATCACAAGAGTCGGCGGATCAAACAGTGGGGCATATTCTATATATTGACTATAGAGAACATCCATACCTTCACCTCCCATATCAAGGAGTTCAAATAATTCGGAATTAAAGTGTATTTCTTCAAATTTTAAATCAGTTTTCTTTAGTCCATGCAGTAGCAAGTGAACTGCTCCACCCTTTCGTCTGCCGGCAGGTCGGCTACATGAAGGGACGCCACTCTTGTGACTCAACGTCACAACTCGACAACTGTAGACTACTGCATGTTTCGATCCAAGGGAGATAATCAGGATTCAGGCACTTTTGAAGTTTCAACATTACTGCGCGGACCGGATCCCTTGTACCATCTTACTATTTTCGAGCATGGTATCTGAAAAGAGATATCTCAAACTAGCCCAGTAAACAGAACAGAATTATCTTTTGTTCCTAATTATGAAATCTTAAGTATGTTTCATAGCTCATGCCAAAGTGTCAAAGAGATTGGTCCTCGCTTCCAGTACCCAATGATGACACGTGCAAATAAAAAAATAAAAATAAAAAAATACTACAAAACAAAGCCGAAGGATCCTCCGTACATGTACTTTCACTTTCAGACTAACTTTGCTCGTTTAGCAAAGCCTGTACGATCAAAATCGCAAAATAAGTGGGAGAAAAACCTGACTCTAACAGACATTAAATGGGACGAGGTATATATACTCCCTTTTAAAACTACATGCTGTACAACCCTGTCATACTTACAATTCAAAATCAATAATAGAATTCTAGTTACAAACAGTTTCTTAAGATTAATTAACCTTCGAGACGATGACTCTTGCTCATTTTGTGATGAAGAACCAGAAACGATTGAACATATACTATGGAACTGTGATATAGTGCGCATTCTCTGGAGAAATATCGAGACATGGTTGAGAAATAAAACTCACTTACCAATTACCTTCACGGCAATAAACGTTTACTTTGGCGAAACAACAAAATCTTGCTACTCAAAAATACTCAATCTTATAATTCTGGTCACGAAACAATACATTTACAAATCAAAATTCAAAAATCGATCAGTTTCAATCTTGGCTATTCAAAATATTATCAAACAGAGATACCAAATCGAGAAATTTATCTCAATAAAAAAGTCACGTCTTGACGAATTTAATAAAACATGGGAACCATGGCTCAATGCTGTTTCCAGCGATTGATACATACGCACACATGTGCAAGCTATTTTCACTTATTTACTTTATTATAAGTATTTGGGTATTCATAGCCTA
>JAVTVY010041405.1:0-19210 GCA_036873755.1 Hanleya hanleyi | reverse complement strand
ACGTTCCTCACCCTAAGAAATCATCATCAGAATTTCACCAAATTTTGCACGGATGTACCTTGGAAATATACAAATTCATATCAAGAAAAAAATTACTAAGTCATCGAATTCACTTTCAAGCTCATGGCGTTTTTGTCTAATTTGTAAAAAAAAAAATGATGAAATTTAAATTGTACGATTTTGCTCCAAAACTTGTCACACACCACCGAATATCAATGTGTGCTGCTCATGTTCACGTGGTCTTTGTCTTTCAGACTGGACCATTTCCATCTGAATTCAATGATAATTTGCTCATGGAATTGTCGGACTGTTAAAGCCTATAGCTAATTATTCCCATCCAATAATGGGGTCACCGAACTCGTTTGACTTCTAACATCGTTTGACGCAGATTTCCTCTAAAAGTGGCCGGAAATCAATTGACGTTGCTATGGCGTGTGCTGTTATTAGCAGCACACTCGAAGGGAGACTACCTAATGCAACGTCATTTGGCATTCGCGCTATAAATACATGCGCGACGTTGTGCGCATCAGCAAAGGTGGGGAACGTCTTTAAATTAAATCCACGGAGTTAAACACACAATTCCTCGTCATTTATGGTCTGAGGCCTAAATCTCGCTTGAATCACAATAGTTGGGCCCTATCATCGCCTGGATCCGTTCTAAACACAAGGCCTACCAAAGAAAGCCAGTCATAAATCAATGAGACTAAACTCGCACACACTATACGCTGACCATATGTTGACCTCAGGCTGCTGTCCAGCATGTTCACTTTCGTCCAATCAGACACAACCGTAGGTGTTCAGCCGACCGTGACTCCGCCAAAAAGCTGAATTTCGCTCTCTTTCAAAAGTGTTTTGACGTAAATTCTCATATTTATTCACAAATACAATTACATGAATTTTTTTCAGGTAAACATTTGTCTTTCTGGTGAGGGGTAAATAAACGTTTCATTGGTAATGCAAGAGGGTGAAATCAATCGGTTTTTGTTGACCTATGCCGTCGGTCAAGGCATTCTCCCATTCTTTTAACATGGAGAAGGGATTCACACTACTACTTCGGTTAAATCCAATTTAGATCCGCCAAATAAAATCATAAATTACATTAATTTGTAGCATAGGGAAGGTGATATATTGCAGAAACTTTGTAGGGGTAAATACGTTTGGGGGAACCTATATTCAGATATAGCAGTTTATAATCGGACCTCCCGTCTCTAACAATGCTAAATTTGGATCGGTTGGAGAGCCGTACGTGAGCCGGAATGTCAGTGCGTGTGCACGCCACGCCCGCGTCTGGGTTTCTTGCACATGCCGTGGTTATTTTCGTCATTATGTTATTATTGTCTCGTCACATTGTTCGCATCACTGCTTTGATCTTCATCATAGTGTAACGCTAACCTAGTGAGTTGCCACCTAGCTTTATTACCTAATTTTCCCATAAATCGTGTAGTTTAAACAACTCAATAAACTCAGAAATTTTTATCTATTACGGTACTTCTTGTTCAGAAACGCTTAATGGTGCTTTAAGGATAGCTGTCCCTTTAGAGGCAGTTTTTGCACCCCCATGACCATTTGTCGTCGGTATCAATAAATATACAACATAACCATAATAAACTATATATTTTATGAAAGTATACATCGTAGGGATTCCAACTATATGATTTGTATAACTGACGCTGCTACTGTGTAGAAAATATTTCAATTTTAACAAATTAAAATGAAAACAGTAGCGTCCATTTTTCAATTGAAATTTCATGAAAACTGTTGGTCTTGTTTCAACTTTGATGGTATACCTTGGTAGGAGACAATTCGAACTAGTAAACTTTATCTCATTTTTTTTTAATTTTTGCCTGGTTTTGTTTTTATCACTATTTTACTAAAATAAATTGAAAAAAATGTACTTTTTTTACGGTCGTTGGTCTTAAAAGTTGGATAATTAAAAAACGGAGCCGACCTTACAAAAAGTGAGATAAGGTGAGATCACCTTATAAGTAACAAGCATGCCAAATTTCAAAAGCGTAGCATGGATACTTTTCGAGAAATAAACGTTTGAATTTCGGATTTTGTACAAAAATGAAAGGCTAGAAATCGGGCAAAATGTGTCCAGCTATACAACTGATGAATTAATCCCTATTTTTTGCTTGAATTCTATTGTCAAATACATATTTAATCTGTCTAATGAGACCTACTCGAATTCCTGTTTATTCTGGATAACTATTGCACTAAGTTTTTTTCCATCAAGTCGGTTTAAAGTCCAATTTAAACTTTAAAAACCTGCTAAAACTTGTTCACACCTGTGTGGATTACTTCACGGCGGGTGTCTGAGTGAAGCGTTACTGTCATAACTAGAAACAAAAATAAGGATGTTTGCATGGTTTTGATCAGAAAATACATTAATGTAAATATTTAGGACTAATAGATAATTAGCTTACCATAATACTGCGGAAATGAGTTTTGGAAAGGGAAATTTAACAGACAAAAAAAAATAGTAGCCAAGCCCAAGCTAAGGCAATCTGTTTAATTGTTCCAGGGCCTCGGAAACTAAATTTTCAATCCTAATATTAAAGCACTTCTATTTATAATTTTTATCTCATTTTTTCACCAAATGTTAGAGGAAGTAGTGAATATTTGAATGAAGTAATAAAAGATAGTGCCACGGCACTGTAGCGCTCATCTGGCTATAACTGGAGAAAGTGGCTGCGAGAAATTTTTACTGAAGAACTGCAATACATGTAGATGAGTTTCTAACTTGCGTTGTCTCCCCTGAACAAAATGGCAACATAGTCGATTTCACAGGAGGTCAAGCCGCAAATTCATGATTGTAATTGGAGGTTATGGAATAAAGGCAATTATACCAAAATATAATGTGTGATTGTCAGTAAAGCTGTATAAGCAATAACCAGAACCAATTTTTATTATGTGATTGCAGTCGTTCGTCCGTCTGTCCACTTCGTGTCCGGACAGTACATTGGACAGTTTTTAACCTACATGTACGATTCCAATATTTTGTGGGTATATGCACCAGGGGGAGACATGTCGAGTACGAAATATGTGCGACTGGGTTGTTATGGTGGCAATGAGATGTAACAGGACATTTTTCCAATGAAAGTAATCTCTGGTGAGGTATGGCCTAACCAAGACATACCCCCATCTGTCTGCGAAGATGTAAAAGATAGTGCCACGGCACTGTAGGTCATCTGTCTGTAACTGGAGAAAGTAGCTGTGAGAAATTTTTACTAAAGAACCATTTGAGACTAACTATATTTATTCTACACAAGCTTTCGCAGATAAATCTGCTTCCTCAGGTGTAGAATAAATATAGTTAGTCTCAAATGGTGTTACGTTCCCGTCTATCTACTAGTTTAATAGACTAACACGGCTACCCCACAAATCCTTACTAAAGAACTGCAATAGATGAGTTTCTAACTTGTGTTGTCCCACCTGAACACTATAAAATGATCCATGCAGTTATTTCCTGAGATTTTATGATAAAGTTTCATGGGAAATTCAAGATGCGGCAATATTGGATTTTCGAACTGAACCAAAAAAAGGTATCTTGCACAACTGGACCACAAGGGGGACCTGTGTATCAACATCCATGCAGTAATATCCTAAGAATTTACGATAACAAAATTTCATGGGAAAATCCAAGATGGCCACCTGGTGGCCATATTGGATTTTTCAATCAGACCATATATGTTATCCTGCACAGCTAGACCCCAAGGGCAACCTCTGTACCAAATTTGAGAAAGATCCATGCAGTAGTTCCTGAGAAATCACGATAACAATGTTTCATCTGGAAATCCAAGATGGCCGCCTGGTGGCCATATTGGATTTTTCAATCAGACTACAAATAAAATTGTATCTTGCGCAACTTGACCCCAAGGGGAACCTCTGTACCAAATTTGAGAACGATCCATGCAGTAGTTCCTGAGAAATCGCGATAATGTTTCATCTGGAAATCCAAGATGGCCGCCTGGTGGTCATATTGGATTTTTCAATCAGACCACAAATTGTATCTTGCGCAACTAGACCCCAAGGGGAACCTGTGTATCAAATTTGAGAAAGATCCATGCGGTTCTTCCTGATAAATCATGATAACGAAGTTTCATAGGGAAATCCAAGATGGCCGCCTGGTGGCCATATTGGATGTTCGAATCAGAGCAGAAAAGGTATCTTGCACAACTAGACCCCCAAGAGGAACCTGTGTACCAAATTTGACAACGATCCATGCAGTAGTTAACGAAAAATAATGATGACAAGATTTCACTGGCAAATTCAAGATGGCCGCCTGGTGGCCATATTGGATTTTTCAATCAGATCACAAATTGTATCTTGCACAACTAGACCCCAAGGGGAACCTCTGTACCAAATTTGAGAAAGATCCATGCAGCACTTCCTGAGAAATCGAGATAACAATGTTTCATCTCGAAATCCAAGATGGCTGCCTGGTGGCCATATTGGATGTTCGAATCGGAGCAGAAAAGGTATCTTGCACAACTAGACCCCAAGGGGAACCTGTGTGCCAAATTTGAGGAAGATCCACAAAGTAGTTCCTGAGAAATTGCAATAACAATGTTTCATGGGGAAATCCAAGATGGCCGCCTGGTGGCCATATTGGATTTGTGAATCAGACCACAACAGGTATCTTGCACAACTAGACCCCAAGAGGAACCTGTGTACCAAATTTGAGAAAGATCCATGCAGTAGTTACCGAAAAATAATGATGACAAAATTTCACTGACAAATTCAAGATGGCCGCCATGGCAGCCATATTTAAAATCGTATCGACACGGCATGAACAAATTCTGGTGTACTCATTGGGGGGAACATGCATGCCAAGTTTCAGCTTAATCGGCCAAGCGGTTTCAGAGAAGAAGATGTTTACGCACGACGGACGACGGACGACGGACGACAGACAGTCAGGCCATGACATAAGCCCATCGGGCCTTCGGCCCAGATGAGCTAAAAAGTGACAAATTTTGACCCTCTAAGGGGATAGCTATCCTTAAATAAATGCTCTCAAAAGTGTTTGAGGGTTATCCGATACCTAGACTGTATCTGACGGATACACATTCGCAACATTCTCACGGCGTCAGATTGTACACCTCATACTGTCAGAAATATCGCTGTTTCATCGACAGTTTAGGGGGTGACACACTGCTGATGAGAACACCTAGGCCAATACACGAGTTGGCACGATGGAGCGTAAATGTCGAGGATAAAATTAGTGATGATCATGGCTATTTCTGCATGGTTAACATATAATAAAGTGGCCTGATCGTGTACATACACAAACGCATAGAGATTAGATCCTCCGGCGGTAATCATATCTTCGAGACATGCTCCTCCGGCGGTATTTGTATCATATACGAACATGCATGAGCTAGAAAAACTAACAGTGACTGAAGTAGATTGAACTATTTGAAACTACAAGCTATCAGCCTGCTGTTAAGGAACTACTCTTCATATATCTATAACTTATTTGGCGGATGATACACAAATAGATGATTTTTTAAGCATCTAATCACTGTTATGTTGCAATATAGCTCTTAATGTCAGATAAAATGAATTGTAATTAAAAAATAATACAAGGACGAGTTGAAAATTTCACACGAATTGCTAACACGTCCCCTTGAGAACATTTTCTCATTACATTTTCGAGTACTAAATACGTGAAAACTACCAAAAAATGAAAAATCTGAACTTACTTAGCTTCTCAAATTTGAAATTTCCCTCCGGCGGAAGTTGATCCTCCGGCGGAAGTTGGAGCAGCCGTTTGGTATGCAGGGTATGCTAGTCCCGGCCAGGATCCAATATCCCCCCTTGTATCGAGGCAGACAAAGCATGAGTTACAACAATCTCTTCACACCCTGTATTTACAGGAATTGCCTCTACTGCCCAAAACTGAGCAATAATCGCTCCTTCCAGAGTAGCCACATCAAACTCCGTTATCGCACAAACTTGATAGCGAACTGTTGCACTCGTAACGTGATTACGTGCACCAAATGCTCCAAACAATATGTTGGGAGAAATTGAACGTATGTTCCACGAACGCATACGTGAACACTACAATGACACACGTAAACACAGCCCAAATCCCGCTCCCAGAAACTTCTGGTCGGCTGGACACTCGGTGGCTAACATCAGTTATCATATCATTACCCAGATATCAGCACCAAACGCCGTCCGGAACGTGAATGGTACCAAAGCTCATATCGGCCTGAACGAAAAGGATTAACTACATCTTGCTCTTCCTCCTTGATTATAAATGAAAGCTCGTGTGGAACACGGGAGAAGAGCATTTCCCCGAACACATGTGTAACACAAAAATTGGTACTCACAAGGCTTTAGATCTCCCCAATTTGGGCACACCCTCTATTAGGTGTGGCAATGTTTTTAAGGATTGGACAGAGGGTGGGGCATATACCCATGGAGGATGAGCAATCAGGAATCAGGCCTGGTAGTAGTGCTTCTGAGAAGGGATTTCTTTACCAATGGGCGAAAACCCATTAAGAGGCAACACCAACTTTATTTTGTGTTTCACGAGCCCGCCGAAATTAAAAAAAAATGAATATCAGAATAGAAATCAAATTTCAAAGTGCCCCCCTGTTTTTCTCTACGAAAGTTTGAACATGAAGATTTCAATCAATTTTTAAATGTCATGGCTTGATTGTCCGTCGTCCGTAAACATTTTCTCTGAAACCGCTTGGCTGATTAAGCTGAAACTTGGCATGCATGTTCCCCCCAATGAGTACACCAGAATGTGTTCATGCCGTGTCGATATGATTTTAAATATGGCTGCCATGGTGGCCATCTTGAATTTGCCAGTGAAATCTTGTCATTATTTTTCGGTCTTCATGGATCTTTCTCAAATTTGGTACACCGGTTCCCCTTGGGATCTAGCTGTGCAAGATATCTTTTGTGGTCGGATTCAAAAATCCAATATGGCCACCAGGCGGCCATCTTCGATTTCCCGATGAAACATTGTTATCACGATTTCTCTGGAACTACTGCATGGATCTTTCTCAAATTTGGTACACAGGTTGCTCTTGGGGCCTAGTTGTGCAAGATACCTTTTCTGCTTCGATTCAAAATCCAAGATGGCCATATGGCCACCAGGCAGCCATCTTGGATTTTCCCATGAAACATTATCGGGATTTCTCAGGAAGTACTGCATGGATTTTTCTCAAATTTGGTACACAGGTTCCCCTTGGGGTCTGGTTGTATAATATACCTTTTTCGGTCCGATTCAAAAATCCAATATGGTCACTAGGTGGCCATCTTGGATTTCCCCATGGAACTTCATCGCGATTTCTCAGGAACTACTGCCTATATATTTCTCAAATTTGGTACACAGGTTCCCCTTGGGGTCGAGTTGTGCAAGATACCTTTTCTGCTTCGATTCGAAAATCGAATATGGCCACCAGGCGGCCATCTTGGATTTCCCCATGAAACATTATCGCGATTTCTCAGAAAATACTGCATGGATCTTTCTCAAATTTGGTACACAGAGTTGCTCTTGGGGCCTAGTTGTGCAAGATACCTTTTCTGCACCAGGCGGCCATCTTGGATTTCCCCATGAAACATTATCGTGATTTCTCAGAAAGTAGTGCATGGATCTTTCTCAAATTTGGTACACAGGTTCCCCTTGGGGTCTAGTTGTGCAAGATACCTTTTGTGATCTGATTCGAAAATCCAATATAGCCACCAGGCGGCCATCTTGGATTTCCCCAGGAAACATTGTTATTGTGATTTTTCAGAAAGTACTGCATGGATCTTTCTCAAATTTGGTACACAGGTTCCCCTTGGGGTCTAGTTGTACAAGATACATTTTTCGGTCTGATTCGAAAATCCAATATGGCCACTAGGTGGCCATCTTGGATTTCCCCATCACAATTTCTCAGGAACTACTGCATGGATCTTTCTCAAATTTGGTACACAGGTTCCCCTTGGAGTCTAGTTCTGCAAGATACCTTTTGTGGTCGGATTCAAAAACCCAATATGGCTACCAGACGGCCATCTTGAATTTCCCCATGAAATTTTGTTATCGTGAATTCTCAGGAAATTACTGCGTGGATCTTTGTCAAATTGGGTACACAGGTTCCCCTCGTGGTCCAGTTGTGCAAGATACCTTTTTTGGTCCATTTCGAAAAAACTCCAATATGACCGCATCTTGAATTTCCCATGAAACTTTGTTATCATGAAATCTCAGGAAATTACTGCATGGATCATTCAGTGTTCAGGGGGGACAACACAAGTTAGAAAATCATCTATTGCAGTTCTTTAGTAAAAATTTCGTACATCTACTTTCTCCAGTTACAGCCAGATGAGCTACAGTGCTGTGGCACTATCTTTCATTCGTTGTTGTATTCTATCTGAAACAATGCCAGCAAATAACATGAATTGCGTGGACCCCTCAGCCTGTTTTTTTTTTAGCCAAGTAAGAGCAGGGCTGCATCTTGAGCCAATTTAGTTTTGAAAAACATATGGGCGCCCAAAACTCAAATGAAACAAAAAACGAAAGTGTTGTTGTTGTTCAATTTGAAAGGATTTCTGAAAGAAATACTCCTAGGAAAAGCTTCTGGGAGCCTCAATATCGATCCGATTGCATAGCTGGGTATTGAATTTCATGTTAATAAACCTCTGTTTTGTGATTGATCACAGGCTCTTTGTGCCGAAATTCACTTAAAAAAATTGGACCCTCAATAATGAATTACGAAAAGGAACTGGGAGTTTGGGATCGGAACCTGCAAAAAATCCCTGGATACCGTATATAACAGACTTCGGTTTCACGTGAGTGGTGTGCTGGGATTACAGCATGCAAGGAAGTGTAGCTTTATCAGTGGCAATTTATGCATTGCACAAGTGTGATAACAAGTAAACACACTGATTGACACAGGCCCACCCTTATCATTATTGGGGGGAGGGGGGGGGAGGGCATAAGCTCCAGGTATGCAAACTGGTTCAAAATTGCCCAGAGCCAGGCTAACAATGGGCTCTCCTAATCACTCGTTTTAAATAATTTCCAAGGTACATGTTTGGTGACAACAATTGAAGCATTATGTTGTACCAGTTAAATGTGTGGACACAAATATGGTTCATGCAAAAGTTTTAGAATAAATCATATGATGTAGAATAGAATGATTTAATAGCAAAATTAAAGAAAAATGTTGTCCTTCATTCAATGAGAATCTTGAATGGACCAGGCTTTCTTGTATCAGGGAACCTTCAAAATTCACAATGAAACATGCAACCAAGGGTTCCCGATGGGCATAGATAACAGTGCAAAAGCTAAGCCATCAATAAATAATAAAAAAAAAAAATTAAAAATCATGAAATCATCATAGCCATCTGAAAATCTAATCATTTCATCAGTTAACATTCAGGAAGCTCTCACCAAAGTTTTGTCAGGTCTGACTTGATAGATCTGCAGATATTCAGCGGACAAGAACATGTTGATGGGCATAGATAACAGTGCAAAAGCTGAGCCATCAATAAATAATAAAAACAAAAATTAAAAATCATGAAATCATCATAGCCATCTGAAAATCTAATCATTTCATCAGTCAACATTCAGGAAGCTCTCACCAAAGTTTGGTCAGGCCCGACTTCATAGATCTGCAGATATTCAGCGGACAAGAACATGTTGACCGACGGACGCTAGGATGGACAGGACGGACGTACATGGCAACGACAAGACCCCACAGCGCTATGGGCTGAGGGGTAAAAATGCCAAACAACGTACTGGAAGTCAGCGAATTATTGTTGTTGTAAAATGCTGCTAATAGTACTTGGGCAACAAAGATATTCAACATAAATCGGGAACCTTCATTGGCTGTGTGATCTATCTCTGTGTCATGGTACCCATATTTCGACAATGACGTGGTATGTCAGAGTCTGGAAATAATGGGTGTGTCACCAGCTCAGCCGATATGGCATGGTTTTAAGTTACTGTTGAAGCATGAGGCTGTTGCAACACACGCGAACTTCGGTAGATTGATCTGGAAGACAAACACAGTCACAATGAAGATGAGAATGTTGTTGCCAGTTAAAAGTATGTGACTTAACATGGAGTTTTTGACCTTGAGAAAATAGGTCAACATCAGTCATATTCATAGACTCCAGGTCCATCATCATCAATTTCCGGGCTTTCATCGAAAAAGAGAGACAGATGTCAAATGAAAGTGATAATTCTCGAAAACTGTGCTAATCGTTGCTGGACTGAACACTAAATCGGATAGAACAAACACTGAGAAGAACTTGGTACATGGCATAAAACTCCACAGTGACTTGGTTAGCAGTGGGTGTCTTTGTCGATGTTGTTAATATGTTTTAATTTTTATTTTTGAACAAGAATATAATTATTTCTCACCTTATCATTTACCACAATGACAGTTGATATCATAAAAATGCTTTCTATACAACCTACACCGATCTACATACCCTTCCTCTATTATATCTCCTGTAATTTGACACCTCCATTTTCTCTGCGTTAAATATCTGGATTTAATTCTGTGAGACTCCTATTTAACCCATGTTATTTTTTGAAAAGATCTTCCTGGAGATCAGCACAGATTTCTTGTAACTCAAGGAAGTTCCATGAGACTTGGCAAATCTTCTGTACCGTACATATTTTTCTATGTTGTGGTGAATGCAGGGCCCCTAGCCCAGGATATCAGTGTCAGTTTGCGGTACGGTAAATGCTAATCCAGGGAGCTAATGCAGGAATGTCTCACCGCCTCATTGTCTAAGTGGTGTTTCGCATCAATGTCCAATAATAAACAGCATCCACATTTAACGTCAAAATCTTCTCGTATGTCAGGTCATACTTAACCAGGTAATCAGAGTATGTGGTGTGAGCCAGTCGAACATACCAGTTGAGTACAACAAGAAGTACTGTACACACGTTCCTACGAAGTAGGCTCTCATTTGCAAATTGTCCAGTAAGGAGTGAGTCAGTCCATCCGAATCCTTTCTCCGGCAAAATAGGGAGAACCGTTGACATTAGAACCTTGATTTTAGCATGAAAGTGCATAGTTTGCGGTACGGTAAATACTAATCCAGCGAGCTAATGCAGGAATGTCTCACCGCCTCATCACACTTGGGACAGTGTGACCTGACCTAATTGGGTCAAGGTCAATGTGACCTACCTTTTGACCTGATTATGTGAAATAGAAACCTCAAAATTGGCAAAACATGTCTTAATGGTCAGTCTGGTAATCCTGACTATTAAGGTTCCCTTCAGAGGAGATAGGAACAAATACCTGCTAACAGTCACTGGAGACCGGTGAAAATTTTAGAACATTCATATTCCTGTAACACTGGGTGTGCTCTTAAGAATCTTTGAAACATTGGATCGCAAAACATCTTTATCTTCATTGTTTCAAGAAGTTAAGGATTTTTTTCCAGGACTAGCATTTTTCCAAGATATTCAAGGAGGCCTTAAAATGGAGGAACAAAGTTAAATTTAATTGATTTTGAAGTAGCATAAAAAAGCTGGAGAAGGGAGGCGCAAAACTTCAAATGGAGAGGAGGATCATGCAGGACAATGCAGTGAGCGACTGAATTGCCATTAGACAGACATGGAAGTGGCCGTACATGTAACTACATGTTCATAGGACTTTAATAGACAGTCCAGTTTTAGATTCAAGATTTTCACCAAATTCTACCCACATGTAATAACAAGTAATAACAATACGTGCATATTTTCCAAACATCAAAGAAACATATCAACACAAAGCTTTGAGAAATACTGATTTATTCAAGCCAATACTAACTCCTATGTCATAGTGTAAATGCATCTGGGAGAGCATACCAGTCCAGTCTAGAATTTTATGCAAAGCAGAATGAGGTCGACTTCATGAAATGCATGTAACTGAAACAGTGAAAGCGGTTTACATAGAACCACAACTTGTTTCTTCAGTGTTACCATATTCATACATTATGAAGGTTGAAACCAAAGCATAAACAGTATTTAAGTTCATTTGGAAGTGCATTTTGCACCAGTAGTGGACATCAAGTTCATTGCCAGGTATAGCTAAACACTCCAAGGTTATTTGCCCCAGTTGTTTCTCGACAGCTGGTTGGTGGTCATGTTTTCCCTACAGGCCAATGGACATGATGGAAGTAACAGATTTCTGTTTTGAAAATTTAAATTAACCAATGAGGTGTTTTAGATCTAGAAGATAGCACATGAAGGTAAGGAGGAATTTCTGTACTGATTCATTGATGAACCTTGACCATAACACTGCTTGTCTGCAGTCTCTTCTGATTACCTCCACAAGCCAATTAAAATTTGGGGTTGGTTCTCAAAATTGTGAATAAACCAATCAAATCTTTCAAAACAGTGGATATTCTGTCATGATTCATTCAGCCTGGTTTCCCCATCAGATAAACTATGAGTGTTCACTTGAAGTTTGGTTTCTCAGGGTAGGTGCAGCCTGAGTGTTGAATAATAACATGGGCGGCATAATGACCACATCGGACGCACTCATCAATAGGTTTGTCCAGAACCAGCTGAGCCAGGAACCCTGTAGTATGAACAACAGATGTGATATGAAGTTATGCTACCACATGAGAACTTGGTTGATATTCACAAACTTAGGTCATATATAAAGTTCTCATCAGCCAATTTGTTTGGAGCATGTACCGTGTGGAACTCACCAGGTGTGAACCCGAAAGGGGAATGTTACCAAAATTAAACATTTATAAACAATGTTTCTATTCGTAACTAAATCAAACCTGCTTCAATTATTGCCTTTAAACTCCATTTAAATGCACAATCAAACGTAGAAAACGGAAGTTAAAACTTTAAATTATCTCCCCTAGGAGATAGAGTTATCCGCCCCTAGGAGAGCTCTCACTCTTCCCAACGTGGTTACTATATAAGACAATGCACAGCCCATTCTCTCCCTCTTTCTCATTGTAACAACCGAGACCAGTAGTGAACTAGGCCGCGGTCTGAGGGGAAGGACGGGAGGGCGCATTAAATTGAAGCAGGTTTGATTTAGTTACGAATAGAAACATTGTTTATAAATGTTTAATATTCGTTGCCTAAATCGTAAACCTGCTTCAATTATTGCCTCAGTACCAACAGGTGGAAGGAGGGAAACCTCGGCCAAGTAGCAGATTCAAAGGCAAGCTAAGCAACCGCTGGGAAGACACAGACATGGATATGAGCATGAGACATCAATAATCAAACAATTGAAACCCTGGTCAAGGACGAAAAAGGTTAAAATGTGGATAAGATACAGTTGCACTTATCTTGATTGTCTACATCCATGTAGCTGTGCTCGTGGTGTGGAAGTAATTTCATCCGAGAAAGGACCCCTACCCGCAGGTTGATAGGTCTACTGTGGAAGTATTTTCTACCGAGAAAGGACCCCTACCCATAGAGTTGATAGGTCTACTCGGGAAGCCATCTATACCAAGAAAGGACCCCTACCACTAGGGTTGATAGGTCTACTTGGTAAGGCTTATCTACATGCAGATTCTTGGCTGTTCCTAAGTCCGGGTGAAGCAGAACTGATCCGTGCCTAGAGGTCGCCAAGCCACACCATTCTCAGTCCACAATCGTCTCACGTCCAACTTGCTTCTTGGGAGTTGAGCGTAGATGACGCAGCTGAGATCATGAGAAGGAAGTCAGATTCAACCTGTAAGACACAATCAAAACCGCAATTAAGGTAAAGATCACACTCACCATGGAGTCAGGCATCTTAAGAGTAATGATTAGTGTCCGACATCTCTTAGAGGATCCAAGGTCGTCCATCTGACTTATTTCTTCCTTCAATATGTGATCAATCAAATGTGGACCAATAGTATGAATGAGATGAGATGATACAGCAATTTGCAGATTTGCTGCGATGATACAAAATGCCGCCCCCCCCCTTTTTTTTAAAAATTTAGTTGACCACGTGCTGGGCATCTATACGCGGCCCAAGCGTGGTCATCCTATCTGACTGGACTGACATATCTCTTAGATAGAAATTGGTGAACGTGGAGTTCGCCGTCCAGACAAGACTGGACAATGTCAAGGAGGAGCAGGTTCTTCCATAAATCTCAACAAAAGAAACCTGGCCGGTAAAGCCGAGGGTAATTATGGAGTAGTAATAGAAGATACTAATCTAACCTATCTTTTGAGTGTCTTCCTCCATGTAGTTGGGATGACACAGATAAGGGAATAAACATGAGACAAACAATAAGCAACAAGAAAAACCCTGGTCAGAGACGAAAAGGGTAAATCATAGATATGATACAGATATACTTATTCTTGAGTGCCTCCATCCATGTAGCTGTGGTCGTGGTGTGATATGCAAACTCTACCAAGATGTCAGGATCCTCTACCACTCGGGTTGTTAGGTCTTCTTGGTCTTAGAGGCCACGCCATTCTCAATCCACCAACGACTTACGTCCAACTTGTCTTGTGAGTTGAGCGTAGGAGACACAGCTGAGATCATCCAGAGGAAAGTCAGTTTCAAGCTGAAAGACACAAGCAAAACCGTAGTTAAGGTAAAGATTAAACTCTCAAAGTGTCAGACCTCTTAGATTGATGATTAGAGAGTCCATGGTCGTCTATCCGACTTATCCTTCCTTCAAAGACGATCATGATGAAGTTTTAAAATTGAAACATACTTGAGAAAATGTTGGCTTGGAGAACCCGGGCATCGATTCCGGTACCTCTCGCATGCAAAGCGAGCGCTCTACCATTTGAGCTAGCTTCCCTGGAGCAAGATGGCTGCCTTGCTGCAATGGTGACAAATTCTGCCCCCCCTCTCTTCCTGAAAGAACTAACCACGTGCTAGGTAGCCCTTAGTGGCCCAAGCGTGGTCACACTATCTGACTGCACTGACATATCACACAGATAGAAATTTGTGAACGTGGAATTTGCAGTCCAGACACAAGAACTGGACAATGTCATGGAGGGACAAGTTCTTCCATAAAGGCCATGTGTAGCGATGGTACGAAACACATTAGAAGAAGCAGAAGACAGTAGTGGGGCGTCAATAGTATATCTACCTTCTGCCAATTGATAAGACTATTTTATGGTCTTCTTCAACTACGCGGCTTTTTAAAATATCAAGCCTTGCTGACCGGCGAAGGGATATGATAACCGTAGCCGAAAGCCGCGAACGAAATCGGTACGAGTAAGATAGTGACGGATGGCTCGAACAGGATCTAGCAGAAGATCGACCACGAGGCCATGTACAAAGTCTGACAATGCAGGAATGGAGTACGAACGTTGAGCGCACGGACCTGAACGAACAGACTCATTTTTGGCGATAAATTCAGGAATGGGCCGAAAAGAATGCACGACCAATCCGATGTCCAGGTCATAGAAGATCTTTCAAGAGCATAAAGATGAGACACTCTGGACGCCAAAGCAAACGCCGCCACAAAGGCCGTCTCATAAGACACAGCTTTTATAGACGCGGACTCTAAGGGTTCAAAAGGTGGTAAATCAGGGCACACAGAACCACACCGATATCCTATTTCGGTAACAGTTGGCGAGTACAACGCGACTGTAATGCGAAGGCGCGAATAAGCGTAGAGATATTATCGTTAAGGCTAATGTTGGTACCAAAGAAAGACGTAACACCCAGCCAGAGCAGAACGATAGCCTTCCATGGTGCTAATATGAGACTTCCTATCCTGGTGAAGGTGAAGGAAGAAGTCAATTACGAGGGAAATAGAGTCGGGAACGAAATGACGACCTCGGCACCAGGACAAATAATCCGCTGTAGAGACCGAACCCGAAAAACGAACATAGCGAGTAAGGTCCTACATAAAATAAGCAACCCTAAGGTTGATGACAGAAACCATAATGTCAAAGTCTAACCATTGGTGTAACGGTCAATACAGGAATAAAGTACTTGAAGGAGAAAGTCGGAAAAACTGTCCCCCAAGTACACCACAAAAACATTGTGTTGTTTAAGCACAAACCAAAGGTAAACGGATCTCAACACAATGTTTGTGTGTTAAAGTCAACATGGTACTGTGTTAATAGAACACTGTGCTGAATTCAATTAAAGGCGACTAGTCCGTCATTCACAATCCCGCCGTCGTCCTCAGAGAACATCCACGTACATAATCCAAAGACCTATTCCATATAACAGTATTTGACCAAATACTGTTGATTCCAATACAATTTTGAAATTCTGAACTCCAGACTGGAAACAACAAGGTCTGAACAGAACTCTCTTCGTAGCGTAACGACGAACGTAAGTAAATCACAATGTGAAAAACCCGAGAGGAATTGATACCAGTGGATGGTTGACGCCAAACGAACGGACTTCCCCTCCCGCCGACGACCGACGACAGAGAATCAAAGGAAGTGCCGATGAATGGATATAAAATATGCATCTCGCAAATGAAGAAATGACGTGACAACGGCGTTATGGCGTACCGGAAAACGTCTAACCGATGTAATAGAACGACGCACAGGTGTATGAGAGACACATGACGGCGTAATGAACATGCTGTCAAAGGTGTAATAGGAAAGCGTAATGTGAAAAATGCTAGAAACGTTGTATATGATAAACAACGTAGTGATTTCCTAATTCACAACAACTTAATGTATATACATGCTCATACTGGAGCAGGATACAAAGTTATAAAAGTACACGACGTAACCGAAGGGCGTTGCAAACAGTAACCCCGAAGTCGATTGTAATAAATTTTCCTTCTCTTTAAACGCAGTAGAGATGAACATATTAAATGTTTGTAGCGTTAATCACCAAAAGTAAGCTCAATGGGATAAATGGGATTATGGATCTTTGTGTCAGTGAACATGAAATAATGTGTCAATGAATATGGTTACATTATGACCTCTCCCGATGTAATTTGTCTCCTGTACATGAAATTCAGTACTGGAGTTTTATATGGAGAGAATATTAAACATTTACAACAATGTTACTATCAATAACCAAAAAGTCACACAACCGACATCCAGAACAAAGATTTTTCCAGGAAACCAAAACAAATCCTTAAAGAATTTTCAATTCCCGAAGAGAGGAAAAACATTTAAAGTCTCTCGCCGGCAGGAAAATGAGGTTATTCAAAGATTTAGAATTTGAAATGACCCAACACGAACAAATTTGTCGAGAAGAGGAAGAAACAGTAAGAACATTACTAAAGAGCAGTTTGATGCTCTAGTAGACTGTACCGGTAATACATACTTGGTAGAAAGAAACCATAGAAGACTTCACGACTTACGTGTCATTAGGCTTAAACCTTGGCCGGACCAATACATTCCCACTCACGCTAGTAAAATTTTAAATTTTCTCATAGGGAAGAATTAAAATTAGTGCATAACTCCATCTGAATTATAAGCGTAACACAGTATACAGATGGAACCAGCTTGGTGAGAAACAAACAAATCACATGTATAAAACAAATTTGTGTATCAAGGCATAGCACAGTTTCACAATAAACAGTGGGTAATAGGATTATATACTCACGATAACCAACACGTGATCCCTTTGTTGATCGACACACCCTTAATCACATAAAGAGATCAGCAAAGACGCTCATTAAAATGCAACAAACAGTCGTAGCATTGAAGCCCCGTAACATCCATTTATGCTATTATTATAGCATCGAGTTGAGTTGTGGTTATGTACACAACGTAAACATGAGAGGCAGAAATAAAACCTCCGTACAGGATATCAAAATCACATAATAATACTTGATATAACAAGAGATTACCTTCTTGGTAGGAGCAAAGAATTGAATGGATGAAGGTGAGAACAAAGAAAATTGTAAGACCCGTCTGTCGATCTCCGACATAGACGAGTCATCACATGGAACATTGACGGACTGCTTATAAAGACTCGGATTTCCCCGGCGGGGAAAAACGAACCTCCCGCGTCAAACGAGGGTAGTTCTCACAATCCTGGTAATTTATACAACAATTCAATGGATAAAATCATGAAACCACGAAACAAATACCTGTTCGTTTAATAGTAGATCACAATAGGCTCCATACTGACCGAACAAAACGGAATGTTGGAGGCTAATAAAAGCCCACCTCAAACACACCGGGTCGCAACTCAAAGTTTGTGTGAAGACGTAATATTGAATACACACTGGCCTAATGCAGGACTGTGTTATTTGTTAAACATGAGATTTCATAAAGACTTTTAGAAGAACATCGTCAGACGATCATTTCAAGAGAATTTAAAATCTCCGCCCCAAAAATTTAGCGACGTACGTCCAAAGACACTAAACACGTGGCCGACTCAAACGAATCCAACATTCGCCCCAACAAATAGATCGGGCACGGAATTAAATAAACTATGTCCAGATATAACCGACAACGGAGAAATAGACACGACGTTGTTTAATAGCTTTCTTCTTTTTGGAAGAGACATGTGGTACCGATAGACAGAGGCGAAATAACCTGTGGCAAAGAATTCTTTTGTCTGAAGTAGACAATGGAATGGCCAGGCAAGACCGACCTGGTCTTTGTTGAGCGTAACAAAGGAACGGGTTTTGGATCGACCCTAGACAATGAATCTCCGCACCGGGTCAAACTGTCTAGCAACCTAGAATTATCTTCGTGTATGATAGTATGGAATACATACCGACGTGGGGGAAAGTGGGTCTTGACCAGCTCGGTCAAGATCCTAACAACACTTCATACATTGACCAAAGAAATTTCTAAGACCCGTCTGTCGATCTCCGAAATAGACGGGTCCTCACAAGCATAAAGAAGAAAAACACGACGGCCCTGGGCATAATTCTTCCAAGCCGTCAGAACCCATAATACACATTCCGCGCACGTGGACGCACAATAACACAAATCTTTACAAGAAATACAAGCCGTGTGAGCGTCTAAAGGGGACAAATTTTTCCCGCACGTACGACAAGGAATACAAGTCGGAACTTCAGACATAATAATACAATAAGTAAGTTCCGAATAAACAACAAACTCAACACTTAATAAAGGATATACCAGCGAGACAACAACAACTAATGTTGTAAAATTGACTCTGAACACTTCCCTAGATGTGCACTGCTCGAGCAAACAGGAGAAAGAGTGAGAGAATGGGCTGTGCATTGTCTTATATAGTAACCACGTTGGGAAGAGTGAGAGCTCTCCTAGGGGCGGATAACTCTATCTCCTAGGGGAGATAATTTAAAGTTTTAACTTCCGTTTTCTACGTTTGATTGTGCATTTAAATGGAGTTTAAAGGCAATAATTGAAGCAGGTTTG
>JAVTVY010041404.1:0-18255 GCA_036873755.1 Hanleya hanleyi | reverse complement strand
GGTAAAAGTATCGGACTTGGACTGTCTCCTTATGCTGCAGCACATAACCAAACGGCAGATTCAATCTGAAGGCCGTAGTTTGGTCGTTGAAGATGGCTTCCACGTAGCTATGTAGACGGGCGAGGTCGGTCAGTCGGGAATTGTATATATCTTGAATAGGGCGATGACGGTTGAAACATTGCCGTATCAAGGACCAATGGCGCCGATAGATGTCACTCACTGGATGGTCTTCGTGTAACAGATCGCTAGGAACATTTATGGGCTCGTCCAGAAAATGTTCGATGTTGTCAGGCGTATGACTCGAAACCGTAACGGTGGGGTCCGGCTGGATATCCAGGCTCTTCTAAACTGTGGGTATAGGCGGGCTCTCCGTCATTGCATCACCGTTGGCGTTCGTCTCCCCGGGCTCATCTTCACTGGGTCTTACCTTCCGCGGCTCCTCTTCAGTGGAAAGTTGTCGCCCAAACCGTAGAGACGAGGCATGAATCAAACGCTGATGGCGTCTTAACTGACTGCGTCGTTTGAAGAATTGACCACAATCCTTACAGTGTTCCGTCGCGCCCTCGTGGAATGAGCGTTCGTGGCGCAGTAAAGGATCCTTCCGATTAAATGACCGTGCGCAGGTTATACAAGTATATCGTGCATCGTTGTGGGTGGAGGCCTTGTGGCGGTGCAAGTCGTGCAGACGAGTAAACTGCTTCTGGCAAGTTGTGCAAGTGAACATCTTGGTGGTGGACAGATTGTCTGATGAAACGGCCAGGCCGCTTCCCTTTTATAGCACGCTAGCTGGTGATCTATTTTTAGCACACTCAGTTCAACTATCCCCAAGTCGAGGGCCGAGCCGTGACATTTTCGGTAACCTCCGTGTCTCTTCGGGCACCTCCGTGACATCTTCGGTCACCTCCGTGTCTCTTCGGTCACCTCCGTAACTACCCGGCTGTTCCCGTGTAAACCCGGATGGATCTCCTTGTCTCTTCGGTGACCTCCGTGACATCTTCGGTCACCTCCGTGTCTCTTCGGTCACCTCCGTACCGTCAACGATCAGCATGTAGACATATAGAGTATGTACGGCATGTTATGGTATTCATGAGTGCATGAGTGACGCATTCAGCCGATGGGGGTGGTCGGTCAGCTTGGTAACGAAAAACGTGGCATTGGTCACCCTCTCTACGACCCATGGTGTGTTGGGGCGTTGTTGTTGGGCCCATTCCAAGGGATCCACGGTGTCCAGTTTCTCCAGCATCGCATCTAGCGACGCCCGGTTAATGATGGTAAACGGTTGGTCAAATACCCGGATGTTACTGCTCGGGTAAAAATATCGGGCTTGGTCTGTGTCCTTATGCTGCAGCACATAACCAAGCGCCAGATTCAACTTGAAGGCCGTAGTTTGATCGTTGAAGATGGCTTCCACGTAGCTGCGTAGACGGGTGAGGTCGGTCAGTCGGAAATTGTAGATATCTTGAATAGGGCGATGACGGTAGAAACAGTGCCGGATCATGGGCCAATGGCGCCGATAGATGTCACTCACTGGATGGTCTTCGTGTAACAGATCGCTAGGAACATTTATGGGTTCGTCCACGAAGTGTACTTTGTCCTCCACGTCGTACAAAATCTGGCCCAAGGTCTTGTCGTCGGAATTTGACTGTTGAATTAGGGTGACATCATCATCGGCCCTCGTGCGATGGGTAGGAGTTCCCCCTGTCTCGATATTGATGCCTACGGGCTCTTCTACCTGCAAACGTGGCTGCGGAACAGGGTGTCGTGTGCGTTGGTGCCGCAGCAACTGACTGGTCAGTTTCAAAAGCCGACCACATTCTTCGCATGGACGCTTGGGTACTTCATGGCGTGCACGTGTGTGGCGCTGTAAATGATCCGGGCGCTGAAACGACAGTGTACATATCGTACAGTTATACCGGGCGGTTCCTTCGTGCTTGGTAGCCTCATGGCGGCGCAAGTCGCGCAGACGAGTGAATGATTTCGAGCACGTAGTACAAGTGAACATCTTGGTGGTTGACAGAGTGTCTGATGAAACGGCCAGGCCGCTTCCCTTTTATAGCACGCTAGCTGGTATCATGTTCGGGCACCTCCGTGTCTCTTCGGTGATCTCCGTGACATCTTCGGTGACCTCCGTGTCTCTTCGGGCATCTCCGTGACATCTTCGGTGACCTCCGTGAAATCTTCGGGCACCTCCGTGTCTCTTCGGCCACCTCCGTGTCTTTTCTGGAAATGACCGAAGAGACTCGGAAGTGAACGACATTGTGGGAAAAAACCCTCAGACAGGTCAGTACATGTGCTATCATGTTCACACTCCGTCACCGAAAAGACACGGACTGAAGATGGCGGACCTCGCCCGGTGGTGGTGGTGGTGGTGGTGGTGGGAGCTCCCGTGTGGCAGAGCTCTTGGATCGGAGCTCTTGGAGCTCAAAGCGTGTGGAGCTCAGAGCTCGGAAGTGACATTTGCATATGACCTCTGTGAGGTCACTTCCGCTTCCGTTCACGTGACCGGCGGCGCGCAATTTTATCCGGTGTTGTTAGCGCGCGCCGGGGTCAAAGGTCAGTTCCCGTCACGTGAACGGAAGCGCAAGTGACCTCACACAGGTCATATGCAAATGTCACTTCCGAGCTCTGAGCTCCACACGCTTTGAGCTCCAAGAGCTCCGATCCAAGAGCTCTGCCACACGGGAGCTCCCACCACCACCACCACCGGGCGAGGTCCGCCATCTTCAGTCCGTGTCTTTTCGGTGACGGAGTGTGAACATGATAGCACATGTACTGACCTGTCTGTGGGGTTTTTCCCACAATGTCGTTCACTTCCGAGTCTCTTCGGTCACTTCCCGAAAAGACACGGAGGTGGCCGAAGAGACACGGAGGTGCCCGAAGATGTCACGGAGGTCACCGAAGATGTCACGGAGGTGCCCGAAGAGACACGGAGGTCACCGAAGATGTCACAGAGATCACCGAAGAGACACGGAGGTGCCCGAACATGATACCAGCTAGCGTGCTATAAAAGGGAAGCGGCCTGGCCGTTTCATCAGACACTCTGTCAACCACCAAGATGTTCACTTGTACTACGTGCTCGAAATCATTCACTCGTCTGCACGACTTGCGCCGCCATGAGGCTACCAAGCACGAAGGAACCGCCCGGTATAACTGTACGATATGTACACTGTCGTTTCAGCGCCCGGATCATTTACAGCGCCACACACGTGCACGCCATGAAGTACCCAAGCGTCCATGCGAAGAATGTGGTCGGCTTTTCAAACTGACCAGTCAGTTGCTGCGACACCAACGCACACGACACCCTGTTCCGCAGCCACGTTTGCAGATAGAAGAGCCCGTAGGCATCAATATCGAAACAGGGGGAACTCCCACCCATCGCACGAGGGCCGATGATGATGTCGCCCTAATTCAACAGTCAAATTCCGACGACAAGACCTTGGGCCAGATTTTGTACGACGCGGAGGGCAAAGTACACTTCGTGGACGAAGCCATAAATGTTCCCAGCGATCTGTTACACGAAGACCATCCAGTGAGTGACATTTATCGGCGCCATTGGCCCATGATCCGGCACTGTTTCTACCGTCATCGCCCTATTCAAGATATCTACAATTTCCGACTGACCGACCTCGCCCGTCTACGCAGCTACGTGGAAGCCATCTTCAACGATCAAACTACGGCCTTCAAGTTGAATCTGGCGTTTGGTTATGTGCTGCAGCATAAGGACACAGACCAAGCCCGATATTTTTACCCGAGCAGTAACATCCGGGTATTTGACCAACCGTTTACCATCATTAACCGGGCGTCGCTAGAGGCGATGCTGGAGAAACTGGACACCGTGGATCCCTTGGAATGGGCCCAACAACAACGCCCCAACACACCATGGGTCGTAGAGAGGGTGACCAATGCCACGTTTTTCGTTACCAAGCTGACCGACCACCCCCATCGGCTGAATGCGTCACTCATGCACTCATGAATACCATAACATGCCGTACATACTCTATATGTCTACATGCTGATCGTTGACGGTACGGAGGTACGGAGGTGACCGAAGATGTCACGGAGGTCACCGAAGAGACACGGAGATCCATCCGGGTTTACACGGGAACAGCCGGGTAGTTACGGAGGTGACCGAAGAGACACGGAGGTGACCGAAGATGTCACGGAGGTGCCCAAAGAGACACGGAGGTTACCGAAGATGTCACGGCTCGGCCCTCGACTTGGGAATAGTTGAACTGAGTGTGCTAAAAATAGATCACCAGCTAGCGTGCTATAAAAGGGAAGCGGCCTGGCCGTTTCATCAGACAATCTGTCAACCACCAAGATGTAAACTTGCACAACTTGCCAGAAGCAGTTTACTCGTCTGCACGACTTGCACCACCACAAGGCCTCCACCCACAACGATGCACGATATACTTGTATAACCTGCGCACGGTCATTTAATCGGAAGGATCCTTTACTGCGCCACGAACGCTCATTCCACGAGGGCGCGACGGAACACTGTAAGGATTGTGGTCAAACGACGCAGTCAGTTAAGACGCCATCAGCGTTTGATTCATGCCCCGTCTCTACGGTTTGGGCGACAACTTTCCACTGAAGAGGAGCCGCGGAAGGTCAGACCCAGTGAAGATGAGCCCGGGGAGACGAACGCCACTGGTGATGGGATGACGGAGAGCCCGCCTATACCCACAGTTCAGAAGAGCCTGGATATCCAGCCGGACCCCACCGTTACGGTTTCGAGTCATACGCCTGACAACATCGAACATTTTCTGGACGAGCCCATAAATGTTCCTAGTGATCTGTTACAGGACGCCCATCCAGTGAGTGACATCTATCGGCGCCATTGGTCCATGATACGGCAATGTTTCAACCGTCATCGCCCTATTCAAGATATCTACAATTTCTGACTGACCGACCTCGCCCGTCTACGTAGCTACGTGGAAGCCATCTTCAACGATCAAACTACGGCCTTCAAGTTGAATATGGCGCTTGGTTATGTGCTTGGTTATTGGCTATATACTCTATATGTCTACATGCTGATCGTTGACTTGAGCTCAGTAAACACTTGTACCTAATGTGACGGTGCGTTAAATAGTAAAACATGGTGTTTGATATTTCAATTTGTTTTGCTGTGAACATACCAAACATGCCCAGGGCGGCTCCCCCAGCCTGGGTATGATGTAACATTGGGGATAATAAACTGTATGAACATTGCTGAACTTGTTGTTATTCACGACAACGGCTATCCGATTGTACAATACAGACCATATATTGTATAATACAGGACATATATGGTACAATACAGGACAGATATGGTATAATACAGCACAGATTTGGTATAATACAGGACATATACTGTATAATACAGGACAGATTTGGTATAATACAGAACATATATTTTATAATACAGCACAGATTTGGTATAATACAGGACAGATACTGTATAATACAGTACAGATTTGGTATAATACATAACATATATTGTATAATACAGGACAAATATGGTACAAAACAGGACAGATTTGGTATAATACAGGACAGATATTGTATAACACAGGACAGATATTGCATAATACAGCACAGATATGGTATAATTCAGGACAGATATGGAATAATACAGCACAGATATGGTATAATAGAGGGCAAATATTGTATAATACAGCACAGATTTGGTATAATACAGGACATATATGGTACAATACAGGACAGATATGGTATAATGCAGCACAGATATGGTATAATAGAGGAGAAATATTTTATAATACAGAGCAGATATGGTATAATACAGGACATATATGGTACAATACAGGACAGATACTGTATAATGCAGGACAGATTTGGTATAATACAGAACATATATTGCAGAATACTGGACAGATATTGTATAATACAGGACAGATATTGTATAATACAGCACAGATATGGTATAACACAGGACAGATATTGTATAATACAGCACAGATTTGGTATAATACAGGACAGATACTGTATAATACAGGGCAGATTTGGTATAATACAGGACATTTATGGTATAATAGAGAACAAATATGGTACAACACAGGACAGATTTGGTATAATACAGGACAGATATTGTATAACATAGGACAGTTATGGTATAATACAGGACATATATGGTATAATGCAGGACAGATGTGGTATAACACAACAAAGATGTGGTATAATGTGTGACAGATATGGATGGTCCATCTCTACATCAAATACCTTCCTTCACTGCCCCAAAATGCCCACTTTCACTACTACTCCTACTGATGACCTCACCGATGACGTTACAGATGACGTGAACATCTCTCAAATCGGGATGTACACCCCGAGAGCTACAAGATAACACCTTCCACGACACAATCGGACCAAGGATGGTTCCTCTCTACCCCAAACACACCTCCACGCACCCCCAAAATGGCCACTTTACTTACTACACCCAACTGCGCATGCGCAGATTGACGCGACTTGCACTTAAAAACACGCCATTCTGACTCTACCCCACACAAGCTTCACTTTGGCACCACCCACGACCCATTTGGACCCATAGTGGTCCATCTCTACCCCAAACACACCCCCACATGCCCCCCAACATGCCTGTTTTCTATACTACGGCCAGACTGCGCATGCGCAGACTATTGCACACGGACGAACCATTAGTCGATACATTACAAACTCCGCGGGAGCTTCAAAATAAGACCTCATACGACACCATAGGATCATAAGGGGCTCACCTAGACCCCAAAACGTTCACCCCGTATGGACCTATACCTCCATAGCCATGCAGTATATGCCTATGGGCCTACCCAGGCCTCGGTGAGCTTTTTCCAAAAAATTCACCGTTTCGCTCCGGGACCCTTCCCAGCATGTTCTAAATGACGAGACGTGAAAAACAAGACCAAACAACCCATATCACAATGAACGTGTGTGAATTTTCCAGGTTGAACCTATACCCCCATATAGCCAGTATGGGACTATATGGGCTATATGGTACTTTTCCAAAAATTCCACCGTTGCGCTCCGAGACCCTTCCCATCGTGTTCTAAATGACGAGACGTGAAAAACAAATCCAAGCAGCCCATATCACAATGAACGTGTGTGAATTTCCCAGGTTGGACCTATACCCCCATGGCCAGCCTATGGGCCTATATACAGACCTCGGTGACTTTTCCCAAAAATTTCACCGATTCGCTCCGGGACCCTTCCCATTGTCATTTTTTGGCGAGACGAGAAAAACGCGACCCCACAACCCATAGTAACACCCACAAAAAAATTGACCATCCCCATACCCCATACAGGCATTTTCCCTTATATTGTATAATACAGACCCCTATTGTAGGGGTAAAGTCCGTGTTCCGCTTTTTATAGTTTCGGAAAAAATCCTAATTTTACATGCACCCACCCCATTGACTTGATAGGCAGCCCCCGATAAGCCCGGGGACCGATATTAGCCCTTTTGGCTAGAGTTGATAGGGGTTTTCCCCTATTTTAGGGGTAAAGTCCGTGTTCCGCTTTTTATATTTTCGGGAAAAAAATCCTAATTTTACATGCACCCACCCCATTGACTTGATAGGCAGGCCCCGATAAGCCCGGGGACCGATATTAGCCCTTTTGGCTAGGGTTGATAGGGGTTTTCCCCTATTTTAGGGGTAAAGTCCGTGTTCCGCTTTTTATAGTTTCGGGAACAAATCCTAATTTTACATGCACCCACCCCATTGACTTGATAGGCAGGCCCCGATAAGCCCGGGGACCGATATTAGCCCTTTTGGCTAGAGTTGATAGGTGTTTTCCCCTATTTTAGGGGTAAAGTCCGTGTTCCGCTTTTTATAGTTTCGGGAAAAAATCCTAATTTTACATGCACCCACCCCATTGACTTGATAGGCAGGTCCCAATAAGCCCGGGGACCGATATTAGCCCTTTTGGCTAGAGTTGATAGGGGTTTTCCCCTATTTAGGGGTAAAGGCCGTGTTCCGCTTTTTATATTTTCGGGAAAAAATCCTAATTTTACATGCACCCACCCATGATTGAATGGCCCTCGAGGAGCGCTTCACTTTGACACCTCACTCGACCCATTCGGTCCACTAGGGACCCACCCCGAGTCACAAAACGTCTATTCCCATACTCTTTTTAGGCATTCCCCGTATACATTAACATTGGAAGTCACTTGGTTGACATGGGACTACTTTCTGTCCGCGCAGGAATACAAAGGTTACAGGTTGCCGGAACTACTTTTGACCTCCACGTGACCTTGAGCTGGTGGCGCCCCCTGGCGCCACAGACGCCACAGAGGTGAAAGGCGATGTGGCGTCCCCTATACCTTTAACCTGGAAAAAAGGGAACCAAGAGTTACCTCCCTGGGAAACGCATGCCTTCGTGCCGTCTCTATACTACTACCACCGGAGTGATTTTAGCCCAATGTAAAGTTAAATCTACCTGAGAAATGCAGGAATATGAAATAAAAAATTAATATTTAAAATGATTTGGTTATTTTGTCCGCCTGCAGTTACTACTTCGAAAAAAAGTGGTACAGTGCTATTGTTTGACACTTGTAAATTTGACGCTGCATTTATGGTTCTTATGCTTAAATGGGTTCAGCCCAATTGACAATCCCATCGACAAAAATTACGTACAAAATAAATGTGAATATGAAATTATTAATATTTTTTTTTCTTTTAATATCTTCCTCGTGTCCAGATTGACAAGTGGGTGAATTTGCATACTCCATGTTATTGAGGAGAAATCCCCAAAAGGCTGACAAGGCGAGGGAAAATTTGATTACCGTACCAGATTTTCGGGTATAATATATATATCTTCAACAAATCATTCCATTACCGCTATCACACAATTGTTTGACAATTATATATTTTCAATGAACCCTTCATTTACGACCTTCACCCAATCGTATGAGTTATATTTTCAATAAACCCTCCCTTTACGGCCTTCATTCAATTATTAAATACACTATATCTTTCATGAGTCTTTCCTTTAGAGCTTCCACTCAATGATATTTTCGATGGTAAACCCTTCCATTATATACTGCTGTCATCCGATTGTATGTTTTCAACAAACCATTCCCATACCGCTATCATCCAATTGTTTGATAGTTAGGTTTTCAATAAACCCTTCCTTTGTGCTGTTATATTTTGAATGAACCCTTCACTAAGTGGTTTCATTCAACTATTTGATAGTTATATTTTTCAATAAATTGTTCCTTTATCGCTATCACCCAATTGTTTGATACCTGTTAGTTATATTTTCAATAAACCATCCCCTTACGGTCTTCACACAGTTGTGTATATTTTCAATAAACACTTCCCTTACGGCCGTCACTCCATAATTGTTTAATATTTATATGTTCCGTAAACGACTACGACTTTCGTTCAATTATGCGATAGTCATATTTTCGATAAACTCAATTGTTTAATAGTTATCATTTTCAATACACCTCTATCTTACGGCCTTCACTCCAGTGTACGCTATTTTCAATACACCTCTATCTTACGGCCTTCACTCTAGTGTACGCTATTTTCAATACACCTCTATCTTACGGCCTTCACTCTAGTGTACGCTATTTTCAATACACCTCTATATTACGGCCTTCACTCTAGTGTACGCTATTTTCAATACACCTCTATCTTACGGCCTTCACTCTAGTGTACGCTATTTTCAATACACCTCTATCTTACGGCCTTCACTGTAGTGTACGCTATTTTCAATACACCTCTATCTTACGGCCTTCACTCTAGTGTACGCTATTTTCAATACACCTCTATCTTACGGCCTTCACTGTAGTGTACGCTATTTTCAATACACCTCTATCTTACGGCCTTCACTCTAGTGTACGCTATTTTCAACACACCTCTATCTTACGGCCTTCACTCTAGTGTACGCTATTTTCAATACACCTCTATCTTACGGCCTTCACTCTAGTGTACGCTATTTTCAATACACCTCTATCTTACGGCCATCACTGTGGTGTACGCTATTTTCAATACACCTCTATCTTACGGCCATCACTCTGGTGTACGCTATTTTCAATACACCTCTATCTTACGGCCATCACTCTGGTGTACGCTATTTTCAATACACCTCTATCTTACGGCCTTCACTCTAGTGTACGCTATTTTCAATACACCTCTATATTACGGCCTTCACTCTAGTGTACGCTATTTTCAATACACCTCTATCTTACGGCCTTCACTCTAGTGTACGCTATTTTCAATACACCTCTATCTTACGGCCTTCACTGTAGTGTACGCTATTTTCAATACACCTCTATCTTACGGCCTTCACTCTAGTGTACGCTATTTTCAATACACCTCTATCTTACGGCCTTCACTCTAGTGTACGCTATTTTCAATACACCTCTATCTTACGGCCTTCACTCTAGTGTACGCTATTTTCAATACACCTCTATCTTACGGCCTTCACTCTAGTGTACGCTATTTTCAATACACCTCTATCTTACGGCCATCACTCTGGTGTACGCTATTTTCAATACACCTCTATCTTACGGCCATCACTCTGGTGTACGCTATTTTCAATACACCTCTATCTTACGGCCATCACTCTGGTGTACGCTATTTTCAATACACCTCTATCTTACGGCCTTCAATCAATTGCTCGATAGCCATATTTTCAATAAACCCTTTATTTCATGGCCTTCACTTGTTTGATAGTTTTATTTTCGATCAAGCTTTACCTTGCAGCTGTCGCCCAATCGTATGATCATTATATTTTCAATACGCCCTCCCAATACGACCTTCACTCGATTGTTTGATAGTTATATTTTCAATAAACCTTTGCCTTATAAGTAGTGGGAAAATGATTTCCTTGGGTCACAGATGCAGGTACATCATCATGACCAATGATCAAGATCAGGGACATCATAAAGATCACGGTGAAATTGTACAGGACGAGGGTGAAATGAGGAGAGTGAGAGTGAAATGAAGACGCCGAGGGTGAAATGAGATGACCGAGGGTGGAATGAGATGACCGATGGTGAAATGAGAAGGACGAGGGTAGGATGAAATCGACTCAGGTTCAAAGACTTGACCATAATTACTAACGTGGTACTTCAGTCCACAGAGAAGGGTCTATCAACCACAGAAAAATCCTTCTCTATACCATATATATCGTATCGTGTGGACGTATACGATACAAATATATATCCACATGTACGCCTAAGGTTCCACTCCATAGTTTCGTAGCAATGACCCGTCTAATTTTATAATAAGCTATAGACCGTCCGAGATATGCTACATCATAATCTTAATAGCTTATATCTAGAATACCATCATGTTCAGCATTGTCAGTGTTGCAAACGGGTACATACGGATCGATGGCGAGGTTCGTCTACACATGCAGTGATCGGGGTCATGGAGTTATGCCCCTCGGCTGTGCGTAAAAATCATGACTCAATAACGGCTAGAAAATCTGACAAAAAAATGGTAGTTAATTGAAATTGCTCTTACAGAACTTTCCGGAATTGAGTCGAATTTGACCATTTTTCGACACATATCAGTACTGTGTCTTAATATAATGGTTTTACCATATGCTGTCAGAAAATATATACATATAAGTAAAATTCGGTTTGACGATTTTACGACAATTGGTGGCCGAAACGCGGAACCTTTATAGAAGGATGCGAATAAGGACAGATAACTACTTCAAAATAAAAATTCCCATAATTCCATGTGTGAGTAGCAATGTTACATAGAGGTTAGACACGCCGCCGTCGCCTTATAACGTTGGGCCGATTGACCAATATACATGGAAGTTAGAGGGCACATTTACTTCCCATGAGAGCTCATTCACTACGCATGAGTGCTTATTTACTGCGGATGAGCATTCATCAGTTCTCACTTTATTGCTCACGTGTGCTCATTTACGGCGCCTGACAGCCATAAAGGGGAGATTTCAGACTAACATTGTTCATAAGTGCTCATGCGCAATAAAAAAGCACCCATGAGCTCTCATGCGCAGTAAATGCGCACTCATGACCGCTCATGCGCAGTAAATGATCACTCACGAGCGCTCATGCGCATATATGAACACTGATGCGAAGTACATGAGCGCCCATGAAGGGTATAGATTGAAAATTGTTTGGGGTGCGTGAGTGAGTAGGATTTAACGTCGTTTTCAAAATTTTCAGTCACATCACGACGGTGCCTACATCTGCCAGGACACGAGAGTGCTCACGGTTTCTATTATCCGGACAGTGACTAGTCCACCCATTACAGCACCCGGTCACCCATCAAAGTATTGACCGGGCTTAAGAATCAGTGTGCCCATCGCGATACGCCGTACCGAATTATGTTTGGGGATGATAAATCCTTCTCTATGGATTAAAGTTCCACGAGACTAAATATGGCGACGGTCCTTCAGAAATAATCGCGTGATAAAATAACGCATACTTGAGGCCAATCGGTCGAGTCTTTGAACCTGAAACGGTTTTCCTTCTGAACCTGCACTCTGCTCGCTTCTCTTTCACCTTTGTCCTCCAGATTTCATCCTCGTCCTCCTGATTTCACCTCGTCTTCATGTCACCTTCGACCTCCTTATTTCGCCATCAGCCTCCTCATTTCACCCTTGGCCTCATTTCACCTTCAGCCTCCTCATCTTAGCCTCAACTTCCTCATCTCTCCCTCGTCCTCATTTAACCCTGGTGATGACGTCACTGATCCTGATCATGCACTTGCACCCGTGACTCAATGGACTCATTTTCCCGCTACTCGTATACGGCATTTAATCCATTGTTCTTACGAAGTAGGCTACAGATCGCAAATTGTCGGGTAATGAGTGAGTCAGTGAGGCAGTCAGTCAGTCAGTCAGTCCATCCGAATCCTTTCGTCGGCAAAATAAGGAGAACCGTTGACATTAGAACCTTGATATTTGGCATGAACGTGCATTAGGGCATTGTTACCAGCAAGTTCTGAGCTGACCGAATTCTCGTAAAAATTTGATTTATAATTATTTTTTTTTATTATTTGTTGATGGCTCAGCGAGTGCACTGTTATGCCCATCGGGAACCCTTGGCTGTATGTTTCACTGCATATATAACACAGTACAAAATCTGGTGGGATATGCCATCCGTAATTGTTTTTATGAAATAGGAAATGCTAATTTTCCATCATTTGTTAGTGCATTTATCTACATTGATATTACCAACTTGCCAGCCTCAATACACACAATTCAGTATATTGTTATAGATATATGTAAACTGTGGCCTTTAACGTGTATCCTATTTCACATCCAAACATTTCATCACAGACCACATCGGGCTTCAAATTCAGGTCAAATTGCCCACTGGTGGTGAAATATCCTACATCAACCAATTAAGTCAGCCTGGTGCAATAACCCAGCAGAAGAAAGAAAGGTGTGGTATCATCCTTCAGATTAGTCTGTGTGAGCAACAATGATAAAAGTTTACTGAGGGTGAAGCAAAGCCATGACGGCATGTTTAAAGGGTCTTAATATATTTTCTTTGGGTAGAATTTAACTAGATAAAGTAACTTTGATCATGATGTGAAAATATGAGCACATACTTTGAGGTTTTTTTTGTACCTCTTGAATATTGACTATATATCACACTGGGATATAATTTAAACAAAAAATTACATGTGTAAACAAAATATGTCTAAATTTTTCTTGTCATTTCAAATCTTGATCCATTTCGATTCCTTGATTATGTGATACAGAATCACTGCCACGGAGTGTGTTGGTGTGTCACAGCAATGCAATTCCGAATCACACAACGAAGCTGAGGTGGTTTAATGTTTATCAATGAAGAAAATCACCGATCAACCTTCATAGAATATAATGTGAAACAAGAAAACCGAATAGTACATTCATCAGATTGCCGATACCCAAAATGTGTTGTCTCATATATCTAGATAACAACGTGATGTAGAGACGCTATTTATTCGTCTTTGTACCGGTTATGCTCAGGAGAATGACATAGAATCATTATTATCTTGTGCAGAGAAGGTGTTGGTCTTGAGTTGATTACCGTAAACTACATAAATGCTACCTTTCTACTATAGTACTATATATAAAAATTTGTTGTATTGTTGAGAAAATAATGCGATTCAAAAAGTTGTTTTGATCCTGGACAAGGGCACTGAAAACCATTAAAGAGATGTAAATGTGTTTTCACACGTAAAGCTTGAAATCTACTGAACTTTTTATTATTCAATCTGTTTCCTTTAGTTAAAAAATTGTAAAATTAAATCGGCGATCGTTATTTATTTTTGGAATGAAGGCGCATTAGGAGACTGTTACCAACAAGTTCTGAGCTGACCTACTTTTGATGAAATTTTTTTGGTGATTTTTGATTAAAATCACTGGCGATTCTGACTTGGGCGGTGCCCCTCTTAATATAGGCAGGATTTCAACTGGGGGTGGGGATTTCCAAGAGTTCAATTCGCGTTCGAGTCCTAATGCCTACTCTACTTCGTAGGTCCTGTGACGTTAGTCACACTGCTCATGTCTAATAGTTATATTGCTAATAAACTCTTCCCTTTCGGCCTTCGCAAAATTGTTTAGTAGTTATATTTTAATTAAACCCTTCCCTTGGGCCTTCACTCAATAATTTTATGGTTATATTTTCAATAAACCCTTCCCTTACGGCCTTCGCACCCACTGACCAGTACTGCTCAGAATCTATACAGTTCTGATCATTTTGGGATGGAAATTGTCAGTTCTTGACTGCTCTGACTGTGCTCAGTTAATGACTTTAATTGTCTGAAGATTTCTAAGCGCAGAGTTGTACCACTCAGTTACTCTATAGAATCATCCAGTAGCAGATGTATTAGTGCCTTTCTGAACGGTCAAAGCTTCCCTGTAGGGGAGATTGCGGTACACGGGTACACTGGGACATTTTTTTTACCCTTTTGCAAAAATATCTGCTAGTATTCTCCTGTAGAGTAGCCTTCTATGCTCTAGTTATGATTAATGCTTAGTATGACATAATCATAAAAAAAAAATCTGAAATATCTGTTATACTTTTTTCTCATGAATTCATTTTTAAAAAGTACAAAAAGTGTCCCAGTCTGCCCCGGATATGGGTGCACTGGGACACCCAATGTGCTGCAGTGGAACAATAATCAAAATACATTTTATATCAAGTATATACTAATATGTTTTATAGGGGTTTGGAAGATTCAACAGCGATGGTTAAGTTAGTTGCAATTTTAGACCCCTGCTTTACATAAAATGTTTCCCGAAGGTTAAATTTGTGGAAAACAATGAAAGTATTAGTAAAACTCATCAAATCCGTTAGAATTAGCCATTACTCATATCTAGGAAACAAAATAATGTAATTTAATAGCATGTTAGGATGAAAGTAAATTTCAGCATTTGATTATTATTGTCCCAGTCTGCCCGGGTGCATGATATATTTCGTTTTATGAAAAAAACTAATACCGACATCTGAGATGATAAATCGATATAATTAAATTGTACCTTTGTCAGTAGTAACAAAACAGCAATGAAATACTGCTGAAAACTTGGTATAACAAAATATCATCCTCAGTCTTAAAAATTTACTTGGACTGCTCAAAAACTATTTTTTTGTCCCTAATTTTGTGCCAGTGACAGTTTTCACATGTAATCAATATAGAAGTTGTATGGGGTGGTGGCTTTCTGCTGATAATAATGTAATGTGCTTTCTGTCCTTGACATGGGAGCGAGACGGCTTGTCCCACTGTGCCCCATGTCCCACTATAACCAATCTCTCCTACATCGGAGATATAGCGTTTTCACCTCACCGTACCGGTATCTAGTTGAAAACTTATTTCTTTCCCAAACATAGGGTATCTATCAGTTTTGTCCTTTTTTTACTCAGTACTCATAAAACGTATCTGTAACATGTTTCATCTCATCATTGCTTTGAAGAAAAAAGAAACCATTAATAACGAGAAAATATACACGGTATCAGCTCACACCGTCATCTAAAATGGTGTGCCGGTAGCTCGATATTTGATAAGTCAATGACGAAGAGCCGTGCCAACATTCCGAACGAAATACACCGTCAATTTATCAAAGCGTAATGTCTTTAATTCTTCACGGCTCGGGGCGATAATTCTCTTATCGCCCGCCAGACGTGTTCATGTCAGCGATACCCTTATTCAGCAGTGTTCAGCTCGACCACTTGACGGCGGGGGAGCCGGAAGAATAACTATTGGCCCTATTTACGTTCAAATTAGAGGTTCCAAGTTCACACGAATTAAAATAATACGACATTGGCAATGATACCCGATTTCGAGGAAAACCAGATACAAAATCAGGGTCTGTAGCCAAAAAACAATTACAGCTAACGCGTATGGGGAGGATTATTGGCCAGGCTGTGAATGTTTCTCTTCGGCACCCGCTGTGATCGAAGTGGCAGTTTTTGCGCTTGCCCGCCTTCAACAACCTCATATATACAGCGTTGCTGACCATCTTTCCTCGCCTCGGGATAGATCGAGTTTAGGGCCGGTTACAAGACTTGTCAATTTGTCCGCTACTTTGATTCGCCACTTCCCGTTTCTTGTATCCCTTCCACATGTTTCGATTTTTTATTTCTCAGAAAAGAACACAAAATTAAGGGTGCAGGTGCTGTGATTGACCATGGAACTCGCAGGTTAATAACATGGTTAAATGGAGGATACATTTTCACTTTCTACATTTTTATAGCAAAGAAATTAGAAAAGTTGAAGCAATGTAATAAATTAGTGTTATTCCCAGGTTATAAAAAAGGTAATGAATAATACCGGTACATTTAGTAAAGAAATAAAGTGAATTACAGAAAGAAAAAAACCTTTGGTAGACCTATAAACTAGTGTTATTGTTATTGGACCACACCTTAACATGGAGTGTTTTTTTAAGTACCTAATTAGGGTCTGTAGTAAAAAAAGCAATAAAAAAAACAACAACAAAAAAAACAACAACAGCAACAACAACAACAACAACAACAACAAACAACAGCACGATTACAGTATGGTAGTTCACTGAAAGCTTATGGTATGTCGGAGGATGCCTGTGCTTCTGCTTGGTCATATCTCGTCCGTGCAACCTTGCACAGTTCAATTTTCTTTTTTGGTGATTGGTTTCTCAAAATCAAAATTTGAAATTTGACGGTCAATTTTTAATTTTCGTTTTTCGTTTCCGGTTTCTCAAAATCAAAAATTGAAATTTAATATTCAATTTTCAATTTTCGTTTTACTTCGCACAAAAATGAAAATCAAATTTTGACAAGCAGCCAGAAGATGCTAAGTCCCTCGCCGAAATGGCAGCAATATCTTTTAGCATTGTTGGTCTCGGGGGATATACACGAGGGAGGCAACTGCTACTTCATAGGCGTTGGATGCGGAAGGGTCTTTCTGCCTTCCCAAGTTTTAAAATCAACTCCGAACGGTTGACTGAACGTCTTTTTGCTTCTGTAATACAGTTTCCATGCAGTGAAGCATGGAAATTATGTAACCGAAAAGCGACCCCAAGTGACATCTCAAGGCATATTATCTGGAAACCAAATTTGACGAGAAGCTGAATGCATCCTCAACCTATTGTCTGGAAACCAAATTTTAAATTTACCACCAGGTGTCGCCACCTGTAGGTGCAAGTGGGCGAAATACAATCCCAAGGATCATCTCATGACATGGTGTATCAGCATACGAACTTTGGGAAGAATCTGAAAAGGGGTTATTGCCCGGAAACCAAATTTAGATTTGTATGCACAAGTGTGCGAAACACAATCCCAAGTGACATCTAATATGGTATATGAATACCAAATTTGAGAAGAATCCGATGAGCAGTTGTCAAATTATTACCAGAAACAAATTTCAGATTTTTTCACCACCAGTATGCAAAAGCAGGTGAAATACAATCCCAAGGGACATATCATGGCATGGTATCTGCATACCAAATTGGAGAAAAATCTGACGAGCGAAATCAAATTTAAATTTGACACAAGGTGGTGTTACCTGTAAGCACAAGTGGGCGAAACGCAATTCCAAGCGACATCAAATGTCATGATATATTCATACCAGATTTAAGAAGAACCTGACGAGCGGTTCTCAAGTTATTACCCGGAAACAAATCTGATATTTCGCCACCAGGTGGCACCACGTTTAAGTAAAAAGTGAGCGAGAGGCAATCCCACGCAACATCTCCTGGCATGATACATGCATGCTAAATTTCGGAGATTCCGATGAGCAGTTCTCAAGTTAATGGCTGAAAACAAATTTTGATTTTAACACCTGGTGGCGCCACCTATAG